>PVJC01037326.1:0-17270 GCA_004026665.1 Murina feae | reverse complement strand
TTAAAGTATTTTATTGATTTTTTACAGAGAGGAAGGGAGAGGGATAGAGTTAGAAACATCAATCAGCTGCCGCTTGCACCCTCCTACTGGGGATGTGCCCGCAACCAAGGTACATGCCCTTGACCGGAATCGAACCTGGGACCCTTGAGTCCAGAGGCCGATGCTCTATCCACTGAGCCAAACTGGTTAGGGGAAGAGCACCCTCTTCTATCCTCACCCAGAATAACACATTTGCCCTTATTCTGTGTGCACGTCTCATCAGCAGTCTCGTTACTGAGCATTTGAGAGCATGTTGCAGATATTATGCCCCTTTTCTGTCTTTTTTGTTTAAAATCTTTGGGTGTTTTTTTTTTTGTGTGTGTGTGTGTTTTTGTTTGTTTGTTTGTTTTTAGCAGATTTAGGTTCACAGCAAAACTGGGCAGCAGGCCCAGCGATTTCCTGTGCACTCCCTGACCCCCACACGTGCACAGCCTCCTGACCACGTGGGGCATTTGTTACAGCCGATGACTCTACATGGACACATCATGAGCACCCAGACCCTTTCCTCTTAAATCCTTCATATGTATCCCCTAAGGACCAGGCTGCTTCTTCCCGCCTCCTGGGCCTCCCCTCTGCGAGGGACCATGCCCTCACCCACTCAACAGACATTCACGGTGCCTATGCTGGGAACGCGGTCCCGGACGCTGCCGCTGGCCCTGGGCATCCACTCCTCCCTGTGCTACCTGGGGTGGGAGGCCAGATGCTCACTTCTCAGACCTCCCTGTAGCCAGATCCTGGCTGTAATTCTGTTTATTTTCAAGGAGAGACACAGAAGTCCCCCTGTAGCCCTGGTGGCCCAGTCCCGGGGGATGTTTGTGGCTGTGAGAGTCCACATCCCTCGTCTGGACCCCAGCTTTGTGGGAGAGAGGTGCTGGGCAGAGCAGCAGCAGCTTCCTCGGACTCAGCCGCGGTGATCCCATAATGAAACCAGCATCCAGGTGGCCCCAGACTCCTTCCACTGGCCCAGGATTGGATGGAATCCCTTTCCCCTCCTGATTCCAGAGTGCTTTATGTTTTCCATGCTGGTCCTGAGGTCAGGAGTGCCCCCTGCATGCGCCGGGTGGGTTTGCTCTGGAGGCAGGGGCAGGCTGGCACTGTTAGTAGGGCACTGCTTCACATGTTGGCTCTGGGGATGGAGGATCCCATTGGTGGCATTGTATCAGGGCAGAAAAAAGATAGGAACTTGGTAAAAAATCAGAAAGGAAGTATGGCATGGCATTAAAATGTGCAAACTGGGGGAAGAGGTGACACGGGACCAAAAGGAGGCCTCCAATGAAAAGGCATCTGGTGAAGTGCCCAAGGATAGGGACCACATGACATGCATGTCCCACTCCCTCTGTCTGTGTCTGTGGCAGACATAAGTAGCCGATCCCAGCATGCTGTCCTTCTAGCAGCTGAGCTCAGAAAGCTTCTCAACAGCCCAGACATGTAGAGACTGTAGGTCCCTGAGCACTTCTTCCTGTGTGCAGGCCAGACACTGATAATCAATCACGGTGCTCAGGCCACTACTTTTCTCTAGTGTATCCATGGCAGACATCACTAATTGATTAGGTCACTCTTCCTAGCTAGGCATCCATTCTTCAAAATCCTTTAACACATAGGGCTCCAGACAGCCACAACCGAGTGTGGCTGACAAAGATGAAAACTACCATCCCTGTTGAAAGTTCTTCGATTAGGGAAGGAGGAGCAGCCACTGGGAGGTCAGAGGTGAGTGTCAGGAAGAAGGATGTGAGCTGGTGTGGATGGGGAGAGAGAAGTCGGGGAGGAGGAGGAGGACATTCTCAGCAGGGGCAGATGCAGCTGAGACCAGAGGGTGATGAAGAAGCTGGAAAGCCAGGAAGGTACCCCCCATGCAGGCTGGACTCCAGTGTGTAGGCCGCGGGAGGCAGGGCAGTGTTTGAGATGTGTAGTGCCCATTGGATACGAGGGTGGGTTCAATGGGGCTGGGTAAGCAGGATGGGAAGAGAGAGCTGAGTGGGTGGCAAGGATGTCAGTTGGGAGGTTGGACTGAATCTCCCTCTCTCTCTCTCTGTCATAACACACACACACACACACACACACACACATCTGGCATGTGACCCTGATTCTCCCCATGTGGAAGGCTGGTGTCCATCTGTCCATCTGGTAGGACCACTGCTTTTCTGGGCTTCACACAGCAGCCTGGGGAAGATGACAGAATATGTTGGTTACCTCTAACCTCCCTAGAGAAGCTGAGACAAGGGGAATAGACAAGACACGGAGGCGCGGGGGCACATCCGGGCCATGACTGAGCCCTGCCCTTTGGGGAGGAATCATGCCCCTCCCCTGACCACGCTGCCCCCCAACAAAGATGCTCCCTGCTGTACCACAGGTCTCTCACCCTCACTGGCCATGGCTGGATGGGGGTGCCATCTCTGCCTGTGCAGCACAGGGAGGATATGCAGGCTGCTGCTTCCTTGGCCAGCAGGTCCCAGCGGGCATTGGGGCCCAGGTTGCCTGTCGGGTCTGCCGGATCCAGGATGATGGGCCTGTAATTCCCATCCAAGGTCAGTCCTTTTTCTGGCAACATCCGGGTATCTACCTGCGGGATTGCTTGAACTCTTCTGCCCCTCATCCAACAATCTGCAGGGGTTAGGGGCAGGGCCCAGAGACTCCTCTGGGCTCCAGGCACACACGTGAGGGCAGATTGGAGAAGAAGCTACACACCAGCCCCTTCTCCCTTCTGTATTCAGGACATACATTACTAATCAGTCACAGAGCTCAGGCCACTCTTGCCCCACACGCGTGGAAAGCAGACATGGTTAATCAACCACAGCACTGGTTCCATCACTCTCCCCCATCCATGGCCACTAACTGATGAGATCCCTCTTTTCAACTCATTCACAACCTCAGGGTCTGTATCAACACATCACTCCAAGCAGCCATTACCCACTGACTGGAAACACATCACAAAGCTGTGAAAGCATCTTTGACATCTCTGTAGCATTTCAGAGGTGGGCGAAATCCCACAGAAGGGGGCAGCTTATACTACTTGGGGGTTCACAGCCAGGGTGGCCAGGTTTCGCAAACACATATAGAAGATGCCCAGTTAAATCTGAGCTCCAGATAAACAATGAATACAGGTGTGGGATTTTTTGTTTGTTTGTTTTATAAAAACTTTAAGTATGTTTTTATTGATCTCAGAGAGGAAGAGAGAAATCAAAACATCAATGATGAGAGAGCATCATCGATCGGCTGCCTGCTGCACCCCCCACACTGGGGATTGAGCCCACCCCCAGGCATGTGCCCTGACTGGGAAGCGAACCGTGACCTCTTGGTTCATAGGTCAATGCTCAACACCTGAGCCTGTCTGCTAGGCAAGGGTGTTGGTTTTCTTAAGCACAAGTATATCCCAATGACGACACGGGCTGTCCTTCATTGCTTATCTGAAATTCAAATTTAGCGTGGGGTCTTGCATTTTGCTCCCAACCCTATTCACAGGTGACCAGGAAGCTGACTGCCGACCCCTGGCTGCTGAGGTCGTACTTCCAGGAAGGAGCTCAGTCCTAGAAAGGGGGTTCCCACCTCTGCTCTGTGCCCTCAGGAGGCGGGGAAAGGTGGCTTGGATCCGGGACTCTGGGACGTGGGGGTGGGTCCGAACCTGGGCTTGCGAAGCTGCTGCTCCAGGAAATCCCTGACGGTCTTGTCCTCACAGCTGTAGTTGACGGTCCAGTAGACGCAGAGCTGGCGGTACTGGGTGACCAGCTCCAGGACAGTGCGGAAGCCCTCGGCCATGCTGAACTGGGGGTCCTGCCCCCCCTGCTCCCAGGCATACACCGTCAGGAGTTCCAGCCCGTGCTGAGGGGGCAGAGAGCCCTTCCCCTTGGGCATCTTGTTGCACTAAGAAATGAGGAGAAAGATGACGGATCAGTCCACACTGCAGTGAAGAGGAGGCAGCACCCCCCCCCCAAACATTTCCAGAGCACCTCTGCCAGACGCCTTGCCTTGCACTATTCCATCCACTCCTGTGATACAGGAATGTCAGCCCCATTGCACAGGTCAGAAAACTAAGGCCCTGTGCTAGTTAAAATCTCCACTGACCCAGGGTTCCAGCTAGGCTGGGTCTGCCTCCTCCCAGGAAAACGCTCCGGAGGCAGAGCCCAGGGCCACGCGGGTGGGGGTGGGGCCGGGGGGGGGGTGTCTGTGTGCCGAACCTGCCGGTACCAGTGCTTCACCAGTCGGATCAGACTCTTGAGCTTGGTGGGGCGATCGATGATGAAGTCCCGCTGCAGCTCTGTGAAGCAGGAGGAGTACTCGCCCGGGGTGTTGTAGCTGTGGATGAGGTCCACGTAGACTTGAGACGGGGGCCTGGAGCCAGGGACCAGCTGGCCTGGGGGCAGGGAGAAGATGACCCTCATCTCACTGAGGCGGAACACCGATGCGCATGACCCAGAGCTGAACCCCCGGTGAGGATCTGGCTGCCTTCTGTTCCCCTCACACCCCTCCTGCTTACCACCATGAAAGAAGGCTCCGGCTCGGGGCTAACCTCTCTTTACTGACTCTGACTCTACCGAAGGGAGAGGCCCCTGCAGCTGACAGAATTGTAGGTGACAGCTGGTGTCACCCTGGCCCCAGGGCACTTGGACATTCCCTGGTATCCCAGCTCTCGCTCTCTGAGCTAAGGAACTGAACAGATTCAGAGACATTTCTGGACCACTGTCGCCCTTGCTACGCAAAATGCAGGGACCGGATACACTGAGATATGGGGGTGGGGGGGCCGGGGCGGCCGGAGGGGGCGATTTTCTCACTCTGCAGACTCAGAACTGAATAGATACAGAGATTTGCATCTGTTTTGTTCAGGGATTCCCCCACCCCCACCCCCCGTGCCTGGAAGTGTGCTGGGCACGTAGTAGGTGCACATATGGACTGGACCGATGGAGTGGGTCTGTGGCAGGCGGGGGAGGTGGTGCACACATATTCGAAGCTGGGAATGCGCTGAGACACTTAGAGAAGACGCTGGGGCTCGAGGCAGAGGAGTCCCCCGTCAAGGTCACCCAGATGCTGGTGGAACTGATGGAACCAGAAGCCGGCCCCTTTGCAGGGAAGTGGTGATCAACACACACACACCGACGACGCCTCGCCTACGACTGAGCAGGCGCCCAGCCTCGGCCACCTCCCCGGCGTTGGCCCTGCCTCCGCACTGCCCTCCTCGGGACTACGCCGGCCCCTCACCGAGGGCATCGAAGGCTGGCAGCACATCGAAGTCCACGCTCTGGTCCAGCATCGTCTGGGACGTCAGCGAGAAGCTCAGCGCGCGGGGGTTCTCCCACTTGGGGATGTCGAACTTCACTTCGAACTGCCCCGCCCGCTTACAGGCCTCCAGCTGGGCTCGGATCTCTGCGATGAGCTCGGCCCGCGTGCTCCCTTGCTCGGAGAACTGGCGGAAGCAGCTGAGGAACACCACCAGGTCGGCATCCGAGCGGCCTCGCAGCGCCGTTCCCTTCGCGGAAGAGCCGCCCTGGGGAGCACATGGCAGGTGGCTTCAGCCCTGAACTCCTGCTTCATGTCCTCCGGCCCAGCCGATGGGCTCTTGACCCTGAGTTAGGAACTTGCTGTGTGACTTTGGACAAGTCACCTAACGTCTCTGTCTTAGATCTTTAATGTGGGGTTAATATAGGGCACAGCTGTGAGGAAGAGAAATGTGCAGGACGTAAGGTGTAATCCTCCAACAAAGGCAAACCCCATGGCATCCTGTTTGGGGCTGGGAGGGATTTGAGAGTTTTCCTTTTTCTTTTCCAGGCCTGTGGCTGGTGATCTCTTAAAAACGCCTCAGGCCTGGTCCCTATGTTCCCAGGACAGAGATTCAATTGCTCTGGGAGGGGTCTTAGGCATCAGTATCTTTTTAAAAAGCCTCCTTGGGATTCTAAGTGAAGCCACAGTTGAGAACCAGTGAGTTAGGCCGCTGTCCTCAAGTGTCATGGAGGAGGCAGGCAGGGAACAGGGAGGGAGAGGTATTTGCCTGGGGTCACACAGCAAGTCACCAGGCCTAGGACTTGTCACTGGCCGACGCTGTGCTGACAACTCTTTCCAGAGTTGACCTGTGTCTCCTGGTCACTCCAATTGTGAATGGAGGTCGTACCTGACACAGCGGATCCTGTGACTTCTTGCCAACCCCCAGCACCCTCCCCTCCTGCTGGGGTCAGCACTGGGCTTTCTGCGGGGGAATCACTGCTCTCCCACCCTCCACCCAGGAGGGCTGACTCCACCATGTGACCCAGGCTCGGCCAGCCGGCACACGGGGTCTCCCCAGCCCTAGAGACTGGGTAAGGGACACACGGCAAAGCCAATGAAACCCAATTCCAAGACTTCTTTGACTTTTGAGAAAAGAGAATCCCCCTTTTTCGAAGAGATGCCAAGGATCATCCCACAGACAGGCCCCATCCAAGTGCAAAGCTAGGAAGAGAAGCCGAGCCCTGATGATCCGGGCTCCTGGATCCAGCTGTACCTGAAGGCAGTCTATTCCAGGGCCGTCCATTCATATCAGCCAACACTTTCCTTTGTTGCTTCTCTTGAGTTGGCTGCCCTGAGCAACCCAAAGAAACCTCCTGGGCCAACAGGGGCCCGCCCCGGGCCATCTACCCGTGACCTAGTTCCACTTGCTCTTCCACGTCTGGCCTTGTGCCGGCTGCTGCAGAGCCCACGGAAGTGGGTCAGGTCCACAGCTCTCTGGAGCTCACCTTGACCACCTTGAGCACTTTGGTGGGAGAGTTCTGGAAGCAGTTGTCCCTCAGGAAGGAACAGATGGTGTCGACCGCCTTGTTCACCTGAGCCAGGAACGGGCGGTCGGGCTGGAGGAAGTCGCTGATGAACTTGTCGAGGTCCCTGGCTGGGGTCTGGTGCAGGAGCGTGGGCTGCAGAGAGAGCACAGGTAGGACCAGGTGGGGAAGGGCTGCCTGCGAGTGCCCAGGCCCCGCCCCTTGGCTTCCCGAGGGAACGAGGCTCCCATGATCTCCTATGGCTCCTTTTCTTCTCAACTGGCTGTCAGATCGCAGCATCAGAGGGACCAGAGTTCAAGTTCTGGTTCTACCATCACCACACAGCCTCGGTTTCTCCATCTTTTTTAAAAATACGTTTTTATTGATTTCAGAGAGGAAGGGGGGGGAGAGAGAGAGAGAGAGAGAGAAAGAGAGAGAGAGAGAGAGAGAGAGAGAAACATCAAGGATGAGAGAGAATCATTGATCAGCTGCCTCCTGCACGCCCCACACTGGGAATCAACCCCACAACCTGGGCATGTGCCCTGACCGGGAATGGAACCGTGACCTCCCGGTTCATAGGTCGACACTCAATCACTGAGCCGCACTGGCCAGGCTTCCCCGTCTTTAAACGGGGGCCAGATCGAGGCCCACGCCTCACGGATTGCCTTGATTGTTAAGCACTGGTTACGAGATCCTGCAGAATAGCAAATGCGATGGAATTCTATCCTTTGGGGAGCTGCCCGTGGCTACTGGGGTGGGTGGGGTTCCCCAGAAGCAGAGCTGAGGCGGGGGTTCCTGTGCATGTGATTATCTGGGACAGGGCTTGCGGGAGGGGAGCGAGGGGAGCAGGAGCTGGTGGGGAGGCTCAGCTGGAGAAAGCTTTTCCCGAAAGCCAGAGCAGGCTTTGGCGCAGAAACTGCATCACAGAGTTGGTCCTGTCTTGCAACTGGGCGGGCCTTTTTTTTTTTTTTTTTTTAATGTATTTTATTGATTTTTTACAGAGAGGAAGGGAGAGGGATAGAGAGTTAGAAACATCGATGAGAGAGAAACATCGATCAGCTGCCTCCTGCACATTCCCCACTGAGGATGTGCCCGCAACCAAGGTACATGCCCTTGACGGGAATTGAACCTGGGACCTTTCAGTCTGCAGGCCGACGCTCTAGCCACTGAGCCAAACCGGTCAGGGCGGGGCGGGCCTTTTATGCGATGTCACTCAGGCACTGGCTGGGATGGAACAACCGGTGGTGCCTTGGCTGTAAGCCACCAGCAGCCAACCCTCCTAGTAGCCGGGGATGTGGCACTGGCAGCGTCTTCCCCCTCCGTCTTCCCCCTCCGGCACCCACCTCTTACCATCACATCCCAGGGTTGCACAGGCGTCCCGTCTGTGCTCATAACGCAGGCCTGCGTCTCCAGGGCTGCCGCTTCCTGGGCCAACAGCTCCCAGCTTCCCAGGCCCACGTTCCAGGTGGGGTCGGCGGGGTCCAGGATCAGGGGCCTGGGGCAGAGCGGGTGGGCAGGCAGGTGAGCGTCAGCGAAGGAGCAGGGGGGCGGGAGACCTCCGGAAGGGTGGGGGCGGGGAGAGCGAGAAGAACGTCAGCACTTAGGGTTGGTGAAATCTTGCCCATGCACGTCAGGGTCCCTGCTTAGCCGCCTTGGTGCGGAAGCTATTGGGTGACCCTGAATCTGAGATGGGGATCGCCTTGTATTAATATAGCTGGCCTTGCTTCCTTTGGGGTCACGTGTCCATGCTTCCTCAGCAAAGAGTCCAGAAGGATGCAGAGCGAGGATGGGGCTGCGGCACCCAAACCCCACCCTGGACCCCACCTGGATGCAGTGACTCCAGGGGACAGCGGGGGGGGGGGGGGGGGGGGGGGGGGGGGGGGGCGGGGAGATGACAGGGTGGGAGTAAGGATGACAGGGCGGGAGATGAGGTAGCGGGTGTGCACCTACCTGGGTTTCCGAAGCTGGCCGAGGAGGTGCGTTCTGAGAGCTGGGTCCTCAGAGCTGTAGTTGACCGTCCAGAAGACACAGAGCTGCCGGTGCTGCCGGACGAGCCCCAGGACGGTGCTCAGGCCTTCGGCCGTGCTGAAGCGGTCCTGCCCACAGCCCTGCTCCCAGGCGAAGATGGTCAGGAGCTCCAGGGCGTAGGCTGGGGGCAGGGAGGCGCGGGCGGGACAGTCTCCTTTGTTCCCGGCGGCAACCTATGTTCACCCCAAATGGAAGAGTCAGTGGAGTGAGCACTTACTGTCTGCTGAGCACGGCCCTCCTTGGAGGAGGCGGGAGATATGGAAAACACAACACAAGACACCAGAAAGCGTGGAACCTTGGGGCTGGCCTGGCGCACCCTTCTCATTGTACAGGTGAATAAACTGAAGTCCAGAGCGGGGCAGTGACTTGTCCAAGGTCACAGAGAAGCTCGGACTTGGTCTGCGCCTGGAGTCTTTCTAACAGGAGTGGGGTCTGCAACATGGTCATCTTGGCATTTCAATACCCATAGCCAGTTAGCAACACTGGGCGGTCAGCAGATGCGGTTTTGTACGTGAGTTGTCATTCAGAGAGTGTTTGCTGAGGGAGCACAGCTTGGAAAGGAGATGGTGATGGAGGAACAACATAAGCAAAGGCTTGGAGGTGAGAAACAGCAGGGGAAGCATTAGCGGTGTGAGGAGAGAGGGCGAGAGGGGGCAGGGAACCCAATCACAAGTTACAGGAGGATTTGGGGACTCGATGGAGAAGATTCTCTCTCAGCCAGGGGCTCCCAGGAGATGAAGGTGGAGGAGGCAGTCCTTCTGGTCGGAAAGGCCAATAAAATTAAAAGGAGGGGCGTTGTGTCGGGGATGAGCTGAGGGGCCGAGGCAGGTGCCATGACTGCTTTCTGGGAGGAGCCAGGGGGCAGAGAGGCTTCACCTGGCGGTACCAGTGCTTCACCAGCAGGATCAGGTTCTTCAGCTTGGCCGGGCGGGAGTTCACGAAGTTCCTCCGCAGCTCTGCAAAGCAGGCCCTGTGCTCGCCATCCTGGCAGCCGCTCTCCAGGAGAGCCTGGTAGATCCTGGGGTCCGGTTTGGTGCCGGCACTGAGCTGCCCTGAGGGTGTTTGAAAGACGCTGAGGATGCATCGCTAATGGAAGACAGTGGCGTTTCCCAGCCCAGCCGCTCACCTGCCTCTCATATTTAAACATCTATAATAATAAAAGCATAATATGCTCATTAGACCAGACAGCCTTCTGGACAAAACCGGGGCTGCGAGGGAAGCCTGAGTTCTGGATGCCTATAGACAGCCTGAGGGAAGCCCAGGTCCTGGGCACCAGAGGGAAGCTGATGCTAGCAGCTAGGGGAAGGAAAGCCTACTCTTTATTTTTTATTTTTTTAAAATATATTTTATTGATTTTATGTTACAGAGAGGAAGAGAGAGGGATAGAGAGTTAGAAACATCGATGAGAGAGAAACATTGATCACCTGCTTCTTGCACACTCCCTACTGGGGATGTGCCCGCAACCAAGGTACATGCACCTGATCGGAATCGAACCTGGGACCCTTGAGTCCGCAGGCCGACGCTCTATCCACTGAGCCAAACTGGTTAGGGCTCTTTTTTTTTTTAATATACTTTATTGATTTTTTACAGAGTGGAAGAGAGAGGGATAGAGAGTTAGAAACATTGATGAGAGAGAAACATCAATCAGCTGCCTCCTGCACACCCCCTACTGGGGGGATGTGCCTACAACCAAGGTACATGCACCTGATCGGAATCGAACCTGGGACCCTTCAGTCCGCAGGCCGACGCTCTATCCACTGAGCCAAACCGGTCAGGGCAGGAAAGCCTACCCTTGCACGAGTTTCGTGCATCAGGCCTCTAGTTAAATATATAACATTGCGATCAGTGACACCAATCTAGAGCCCAGAATAACAATCAGAACTTCTAGAACATATTGAAGTGAAAGACAAAGGCCCTGGGACTTTAAAAAAGTGAGCTGAGGCAGCAGGTCAGCACATCTGAAGGAAGTAACTGGGAGAGATATTTGAGCAACGGAGCAGCAGGCAGCCCTGAGAGATGGGAAAGCGAGACGTGGAGGGTGAAGCGAGACCCCATTTAACAGAGATCCAGAAGCAGAGGAAGGAGAAGACAGAGGGGAAGCGATGCTCGAAGAACTACTGGGAGGCATTTCCCCAAACCCGAAGGGAGAACCGATTCAGTCAGCACAACAAATTCCAGAGTATAATTAAAAAGAAATCAATGTACAAACATCAGAAACGGAAGGATTCTGTGGACTAAGAAAAGTCTTTAAAGCTACCAAAAAGGAAACACACACACACACGCACACCAACAAAGAAGTAAACAGCCTACTTCTCATCAACAACTATAAAGGTCAGAAGACAGTAGAAACTGAGAAAAACAAATGTCAAACATTTCCCCCAAGAGGGAGGTGAGACAGAAGGTTTTTTAGACAAAGTCTGTGGAAATTTATCACTTATAAACCCCTTCCGAAAAAGAATTATTTCTGTAAGAAGGGAATGAATCTAGAGGAAGAACTGGAAATTGAGAAGCATTAGTGAGGGGGAAAATATTTCTAATTATGTCCAGAGGTTTTAATTTACACAGGTATAGATTTTAATTTACACAGGCATACAAACAAATGCAAAGAAAATAATCTTTCTTATTGTTAGTGTCTTGTATGTTCTATTATATTACTAACCCCCTCAAAATGATCACATTATTATTGTTTGCTCTATTTTTGTCTTCTAGTTTTACGTTACTTATGAAAGGTACAATTAAAATCTAATAGCATAGACTTACAAACAAAAAAATGGAAAAAGGTATTTCAGGAAAACACTGCCAAGACCAGTGCAGCTCAATTAATGTCAGATCAAAGGCTTTAAGGCAAATATATATATATATATATATATATATATATATATATATATATATATATATATATATATATATTAGAAATAATGAGGATTATTACTGGATGATAAAAGGAACAATCCAATAAAATATAATTATATTCTTACATGTTCCTTAATAACATAGCCTCAAAATATTAAAATCAAAACTTTCCAGAATTACAAGGAGAAACTGACAAATCTCTACTCAAAGCAGGAGATACTGGGAGTCCATTCATAAACCGACAGACAAAATAAGGAAAAAATAAGTAATACAGATCTGAACACAGATCGTAAGCTAACTCTAAAGGGTCTGTGCGGAAGCCCGCATCCACCAATGGGAAGCTTGCATTCTGTTCCGCCTTGGGAAACTCAGGAAGTGCTAACAAATACCAAAGAATTGATACTTTGGGGGGCATGTTTTCTGATTACAATTAAAAATAGAAAAATAGCCCGGTGTTGCTCAGTGGTTGAGCAGCGACCTATGAACCAGGAGGTCGTGGTGCAATTCCCGGTGCTGGATTCGATCCCCAGGGAAGGGCACATAGTGGGGCTGCAGGTCTGATCACCTGTCCTGGTGCTTGCGAAAGGCAATCAATCGATGTGTCTCTCTCACATTGATGTTTCTCTTTCTCTCCCCTCCCCCAACCCCTCCCTCCCATTCTCTCTAAAAATCAATGGAAAAAATACCCTCAAGTGAGGATTAACAAAAAGAAAGGAAATTACATGTAATTTCTTTATTAAAAAAATCCCAAGCAGATGTGCAGAACGCTTAACACTTGTGAAATGGGAGTTGGAGTACATGGTCATATGATGGCTACAGCTTTCTGTATGTTTGCAATAGTTTATAATGAAAACTGCTGTAAAGTTAAAAGCACTAAATAGCTATGACTTGATGATGACCATGACTGTAACGGTTGCATAGTAGGGCCAATGCTGGGTGAAGTAGGGGACGGTGTTTGCAATCCTCACAGAGAGGATTGCAAACACCCCGTGCGATGTTCCCTGATCCCCCCAAGGCACAGGCCGGGCGCCCCTCACCCATGGCATCAAAGGCGGGCAGCAGGCTCACGTCCGTCCAGCTCGCTAGGGCCGGGGACATCAGCTGGAACCGCAAGGCCTCGGTCGTGGTCTGCTCTGGAAAGTTCAGGGTCAGGCCGGGGACCGGATCCCGCCACCAGGATTCCAGCTGGTCCCGCATGTCAGCGAGGATCTCCGCCCGCCTGGCCCCCTGGTCCTTGTAGTCCTTGAAGCAGTTGAGGAAGATGACGAGTTCGGCATCACAGCCACCCCTGAGGTCTGTGCCCCGGCCGAGTGAGCCCCCCTGCAGAGAAAAGAGCATCTCAGACTCCTAACTCTACTTAAGTCAGACTGGAACCGCCCCCAGCACCCCACCCCCCAACATCTGCAGCCCTGGAACTGCTCGCTCACTGACGCTGGCTCTTGGGGCCCCATGACAGACGCAGGCTGTGACCTCTGACCATCAGAAGCCCGCAGAGTCAGGCTGCATCTGACTGTATCTGATGGCATCTGCCTTCCAACCCACGAAGCTTGTGCAAAGTCAGACGACTTGCAGCAGCAGGTAAAAGGGACGGTTGGGTGGAGAGGGCAGCGGTCAAAGACTTTAGCCGAACATCTGCAGCACCTACTGACTGCACATCTGGATCACAGGTTGCAAATGGGGGTCCTGGCCCCATAAGCGTCTGCAGATGTACTTGGCCTGTTTCATTCATTCATTCATTCATTCATTCATGCATTCAACAGATATATTTTGAACAATTGCATATATTGGTATGTGAGTGGATAAAATTACTTGTTTTCCTGGAACTGATATTGTACCAGGAGCAGAGGGAGGGGGAGGCAGAGACAGTCAGCAAACAGTAGCCACCAAAAAGCCCTAAGTGCGGTGTAGAGGCCAATAGTAAGGGCACTGGCATGGGAGTGGAGGCTGTAATTGTAAAATGAGCAGTCAGGCTCCTTGAGAAGGGGATTTGGATCACAGACTTAAAGGGGGGAAGGGACCGGCCGGTGTGGCTCAGTGGTTTTGAGTGCCGACCTATGAACCAGGAGGTCAAGGGTTGATTACTGGTCAGGGCACATGCCTGGGTTGCAGGCTCGATCCCCAGTGGGAGACATGCAGGAGGCAGCTGATTAATGACTTTTATCATTGAGGTTTCTACTTCTCTCTTCCTCTCCCTTCCTCTCTGAAATCAATTACACACACACACACACACACACACACACAGGAGAGGGAGAGAGCCAAGTGGATGGAGGAAGAACATTCGAGAAAGAGAAAACAGCCGTGGGGAGGTGTGCCTGGGGAACTCAAGAAGCAGCCACGGAGCCAGCGTGGAGTGAATGAGGGGCAAGGAGAGACCAGGGCCAGATCCCCAAGCCTGAGGCCACTGCACTGTACTCTCTGAAACCTTGGAGGGTTTTGTGCAGAGAAGGGAAGTGATCTGTTATGGTAATAGTGGTTAAAAAAATTATCATTAAAAAAAACAAACAGCTGGCTCTTATACACTAGTATATATCCCTCCCCCAGCAAACTGCCCTCCAGGACGCCCACTTCCTCTGTCCGCCCTCAGCTGTGTCTCTATGGCTCCTTCCCGCCCCCACGGCGGTCCCCCCATCGGTGTCTCCACCTGCCGCTCACCTTGCCGACTCTCGAGACCTTGTGGGCACCGTTCTTCCGGAGGCGGCTCAGGATGCCATCGACGGCCTTGCTCAGCTGCTTCTGGAACTGGGGGCTCGGCTTCAGGTGGTCCTGGATGAAGCGGTCCAGCTCCTTGGCGGGGACCTGAGACAGATCCGGGACCCCCTCCTGCGTACTGGGGGTGATGCTGTCCACCGAGGGGCAGGGGGCTGGGCATAAGGGCCGCTTGTCCCCTGCCCTTGAGCATCCAGCATCAACACTGCTGCTGTCCTTGGGGGTCCTCTGGGCAGGGTCTTGCAGGATGGGGTGGTCCACACCTGAGCACCCGGCGCGTGGAAGGCCCTGGAAGGTTGGGGAAGGAGCTGCCTCACACATGCCGGGTTCTGGGTTCCTTCTCTTGGCAGCCCCTGCCCCCCACCTCTGTCAGGGTGACCGCAGCTCAGAGTGGGGAAGGGAGAGATAATCTGCACGGTGCCTTGTGCAAATGAGAAGAGGTGCCCTTATGAAGGGGACGCATTATAAAAACTCCCCCAGGGCAGGCTAGAGGGGGTCAGTGGGGGAAAGAGGGGGACATATGTAATACTTTCAACAATAAAGATTTAATTAAAAAAATAAATAAAATGGTTCCCGAGGTGGGACACTCGGTAAGTAGACAATAATTACAGATGGGTGATTGGACGGTTTCACTCGCCTGCAGTCCATGCTTTTCAACTCTGTTCCACACCCCATGGCCTCCAGCACAGAAAACACTGAGCACACAAGTTAGGTGTAAATGCCAAGGGTCCCAGGAGCCCCTCACTCACAGGCACCTCCCAGGGCTGCACAGCGCCCCCTGCCGCCTGCAGGAAACACGGGCGGTCATAGCAGGACTCTGCCTCTTGAGCCAGCAGGTCCCAGCGCCAGGCTGCCCCGTTCCCCACATCCCACGTGGGGTCAGCCGGGTCCAGGATCACGGGCCTGCAAATCCACAGGGAAAGGAAGATTCTGGTTAGCAAGATGGCTGAAGTCAGGCGCTCTGGAGTCAGGCCGACCTGGTTCCCAACGCTGCTACTTTCCAGCTGTGGGACCAGAGGCAGATGCCTTCCTTCTCTGTGCCTCGGTTCCCTCATCTTCCATGTGGGGATCAGAGCAACGCCTGGTCTGACGGGCTGCTGTGGAGAGTAAATGAGAACTATGGTCCTCAACCCCACCTGCTCGCTAGAATCATGAGACACCAGGACACAGGGTCTGCCCTGACATACGAAGCCGTGTGTCTCAGCCCGAAAGGGGAGCAGCCCAAACACGCATGGTGAGCAGAATGGAAAACACACAGTGATAATAAACTCACACAATGAGGTGCTATTCAGCAATGGAAGAGGAGGGGCCACAACTCCACGCAACCGTATGGAGGATCTCAAAGACTTAATTCTGGGAGAGAGAAGGCACACACCGGAGTCCATGCTGTACAGTCCCACTTGAATGTGATCTAACAACACAGCTGTAATGCTCACAGTCAGAATGGGGTTCCCTGTGGGAGGGCACAAGGGAAGCTCCTGGGGTGCTGGGGCACTCTGCCTTGATCTAATGGGGGTTCCCAGGTGAGCTCACCTCTTAGAAAGTCATCAAAACATGCTCTGCCTCACTAAAACGCTCACACAAAATGGGTGGCATGCTTTAAAAACTACCCCCCCTCGGCCAGCATGGCTCAGTGGTTGAGCATCGATCTATGAACCAGGAGGTCTTGGTTCGATTCCTCATCAGGGACTGGGTGTGGGCTCGATCTTCAGTGTGGGGCGTACAGGAGGCAGCCGATCAATGATTCTTTCTCATCACTGATGTTTCTCTCGCGCTCTCTCTCTGTCTCTATTTCCCTCTCTGAAATCAATAAAACTATATTTAAAAAAACAACAATAACATCCCTTAAGTGATTCTAACTAGTACCTGGGGCTGTAGACGCTGTATGAGGAAGTGCCCTGGTAGCAGTTGGCTTTGGCTCTTATTAGCTATGACCTGCATTATCATTGTTGTTTTTTAAAAAATATATTTTATTGATTTTTTACAGAGAGGAAGGGAGAGAGATAGAGAGCTAAAAACATCAATGAGAGAGAAATGTTGATCAGCTGCTTCCTGCACACTCCCTACTGGAGATGTGTTCGCAACCAAGGTACATGTCCTTGACTGGAATCGAACCTGGGACCCTTGAGTCCTCAGGCCAATGCTCTATCCACTGAGCCAAACCAGTCAGGGCCCTGCTTTATCATTGTTAATGCTCTTCCAGGCACAGGCACAGGCACAGGAGAGCGGGAGCTGAGTACGAGGAGGTACCTGGGTCCCTCAAGCTGGCGCTGCAAGAACTCCTTAACTGCAGGGTCCTCGCAGCTGTAGTTGATGGTCCAGAAAACACACAGGTGCTGGTACTGCTGGATCAGGCCCAGGACGGTGCAGAGGCCTTGGGCCAGGCTGAAGGCCTCCTTCCCACAGCCCTGCTCCCAGGCGAAGATGGTCAGCAGCTCCAGGGCATAGGCAGGGGGCATCTTGTTGCGCCCCGCACGCGGGCACACCTGCAAGAGGACAGGGCGTGTGTGTATGTGTGTGTGTGTGTGTGTGTATGGGGAGGAAGCGGGGGGCGGGGGGTGCTCAGAGAAGAAAGGGGAGGAGGAGCTAGCTCTCTGGAGAATTTTGCAAGATCTCCCAGTCTCTGGGGCGGACACCAGCAGGCTGAGCCTGGGATGAGATGCTGTGTGCCAAGCTATTCCAAAAGCAGCCAGGTGTTTCCCACCCTCCCGCACTGCTGGGGCTGCAGCAAGGTGCTTGGCTCCTGTGGGGGTGGGGGATGGATAAGGTGACCAGACGTCCCGCTTTTGGCGGGACAGTCCCGATTTTTAACAATTTGTCCCGCGTCCTGCAACGTTTTAAAAAAGTCCCGATTTTTGGAAAGAATGCACGACAAGCTAGGGAACGGCGGGAGAACGGGAAGGGAATATACGGTTTTCGGCGGCCAAGCGG
>PVJC01037325.1:0-17258 GCA_004026665.1 Murina feae | reverse complement strand
AATTGAGGGTCGGATAAAGAGCTTCACAGACAAGAAAAAGCTAAAGGAGTTCATCACCACCCAACCAGTATTATATGAAATGCTGAAAGGTATCCTTTGAGAATGAGGAAGAAGAAAAAGGAAAGTAAAAATTATGAACAACAAATATATATCAACGAGTGAATCTAAGAATCAAGTGAATAAAAAATCTGATGAACAGCATAAACTGGTGAATAGAATAGAATCAGAGGCATAGAAAGGGAGTGGACTGACAATTTTCGGGGGTTAAGGGTGTTGGGGATGTGTGAAGAGACTGGACAATAATTGTACACCTATGGATGAGGACAGTGGGGGGGCAAGGACAGAGGTTGGGGTGGGAAATGGGAGGAGGGGAACTATGGGGGAAAAAAGAGGAACAACTGTAATAATCTGAACAATAAAGATAAATTAAAAAAAAAAAGATGTCGTTTTGAAAATCGAACAACAAAAAACAAGACTCTCATTTTGTTAGGGCTCTATTATTTGAAAAAGCAAAAACATGAGACAAGAAATGCCTCCCACAGAGGCTGCCTTGATGGGTCCTGGGCACCCCACCCAAGCCTCAAGGCCCTCCCCCACAGGGTACCGCTGTCACACTCCTAGAGCGCACCTGCGTCACCCCTGCCGCCCCCCTGCACCAGGCACCCAAACTGGCACAGGTCCAGTCCTCCCACCCGCCCGTGTCCCGGCGGCCACCTTCCACGGTGGGTGGGCCTCACAGCACAGACTATGGCTCCTTCCAGACAAGCGGGTGCAACCGCACAGGATGGGCATGACTGCACTGATGACAGGAGCCCCACAACTGGCCACACCTTTTTCTAAAAACCTGGGGAACTCCAGGGGGCACATGTGGGAGGAGGGGATGTGGTGACACAGACAGAAGGAGAAAGCTGAGGGGCCACTGTGCTAACGCCCCTGCAGGGTGTGCAACTCAGGCAGAGAAATGGGGCTGCAATGCGGGCCAAGGTAACAAGGACCTCAATGCAGGACCACAGCAGGCTCCCTTCTAGAAACTTCCACTTTCTTTGCCCAAGCAGTGGAGACACTGCTATTGCTTTTCGATGGGACCTACACTAGGGGAGTGGGGGGAGGGAGGGAACAAACCAACTGCACTCCAGGGGACAGAAGTGTGGCCTGCAAATGCCTGCGTTTCACAGTCGTACAAAGATACATTTCGTGCAATATTCATTTTATCATTGAAATGACTTGTCTTAACACACAATTTCCAAGCCCTGGTCAGGTAGACTGTCATCCCCATATACCAAGGTTGCGGGTTGAATTCTCGCCAGTGCACATACAAGAATCAACCAATGCCTGGCCAGCATGACAGTGGTTGAGTGTCGACCTATGAACAAGGAGGTCTCGGTTTCATTCCAGGTCAGGACCCATGCCTACGTTGCAGGCTGAATCCCCAACAGGGGGCGTGTAGGAGGTAGCTAATCGATGATTCTCTCATCATTGATGTTTCTCTCTCTCTCCCCCCACTTCCTCTCTGAAATCAATAAAATATCCTATATAATAAAAGCATAATATGCTAAGTGTCTGGTAGTCCATTCAACCAATCAAAATATAATATGCTATTAACATGCTAAGGCTGCTCAACTACTTGCTATGATGTGCACTAACCACCAGGGGGCAGACGTTCCAACCAGTACATTAGCTTGCTGCAATCGGGACAGAGCAAGATGGGCCAGACATGCCCTGGAGCCCTCCCACAGACCCTCCCCGGCTGGCCAACCTTCTGCGTCCCTCCCCAGCCTCAACAGTACACCAGTGGGGTCCCTTGGCCTGGCCTGCACCCTCTTGCAATCCAGGACCCCTCAGGGGATGTTGGAAAGCCGGCTTCAGCCTGATCCTGCAGGCCAGGCTGAGGGACCTCACTGGTGCATGAATTTGTGCACCGGGCCTGGTGTGGCTCAGTTGGTTCAGTGTCATGTCATGCACCAAGAGGTCACAGGTTCAATACCCAATCAGGGCACATGCCTAGCTTGCAGGCTCGATCCCCAGTAGGGGGCATGCAGGTGACAGCCAATCAATGTTTCTCTCTCATCAATGTTTCTATCGTCCTTTCCCACTCTCTCAAAAAATACAAAAATAAGTAAAAAGTATACATACACATTATACTAATATATAATCAACAAGTACATAAATAAGTAGAACAAACTGATGTTTCTCTCTTTCTCTAAAAATCAATAATTTTTTAAATAAAAACTCATAATTTTCAAAAAGCTCAGATTCCAAAGAAAACCAAACAAGTCAGAATTGGGTTTGGGAAGCAGGCCATCCTGAGGGCAGCAGAGTCCAACTCTAAAGCAAGAGGCATCCCATCCGAGGAGCCTTCAGTCTTCGTCCATCCTGGCCATGTATCTCCTCCTCCCTCCACAGGGACCCCAAGGAGCACAGTTTCCAGGCTGTGGAGCGGGCGGGGAGGCCTTCGGGAAACCCTTCCATACTGTTTTCCTACAACTGACCAGCCAGAGAATGTTCAGGAATTTCCAATAAAATGATGTGTTGCAGACAACTGCATACTAATAATCATAATCACTCAATTCAAAACAAAGCTGACACTTAATGAGCATATGGTCAGAGAAACCTGATATTGAATTTCAAATTGCTTTCCTTCCCAAGAGGAACCTAATGAGGTAACAAAAGATCCTCAAGAATAAAAATGTGGCAGAATAAACACCTGGAAGAAGGAATAGAATACAATCTAATTTCGAGGAGATTAAATAAGTGATGTAAAATTTCTCACAAGCATTTTGAAATTGATAATGGTGGGCCAAAAAAGAGTAGGCACAAAAATGAACTTCATCCAAACCTCACCCCTAATACAGAAGTTAACTCGAAACAAATCCTATATTTAAAGTTCACGTGAAAGTAAAAAAACTCCTAAGGATCAGAGAAACCTGGGAACCTGGGGCTTGTAAGCTCTTGGACATGACCCCGAACGCGTCAGTCATGAGGAGGAGCTTCCCTCCCATGCTGGCTGGACCACGTCAACAGGAAGAACTTCCCGAGAGACACTCTGAGAGCATGAAGACACGCACAGGCCAGTGAGTCGGCAGACGCAGACCCAGCACCAGCTCCTGTCTGTAGTCTCCGCGCTCACAAGACACGCAGGTAAACCCAGGAACAGGCGTGAGCTTCCCCGGAAGGACACACAATGGCCACCAGCATGTGCAGAATTAAACCACAACGAGGTCTCACAACCAAAATTAAAACGGCGGCAACCCCAGGGCTGGCGAGGAGGAACGGGCTGCTCAGCCCATGCTGGGGTGTAACATGCCATGGCTTGTCTGGAAGGTGGCAATTGCTTATAAAACTAAATCTCCAATTACCACATGATCCTGCAACTGTACTCCTGGATTAATCCAGAGAAACGAAAACATAGGTCCAGACCAGAATGTGTACAAGCCTTGAGCATCGCCTTGTGCACCAAAAGGTTGAGGGTTTAACCCTTAGTCAAGGTGCATAGGGGAGGCAGCTGATAGATGTTTCTCTCTCTGTGATGTTTCTTCCACTCTAAAAACCAATGGAAAAAATATCCTCAAGTGAGCATTAACAAAAAATAAATAAAAAGAGTAATACAGGAGAAACCAAGATGGCGGCATAGGTAAACACCAGAATTGTGGCCGGACACTATTTCAATATCACAATGAAAAGAAAAAACGGACACCACCCAGAACCACAGGAAGGCTGGCTGAGTGAAAATTCTACAACTAGAAAGAGACTAAGACTCAGAGGAGGTGCGGAAGCAAAGTATGGAGATACGGAGGCACGCGCGGGGCTCGGGGAGAGGGCTGGTGCCAGAGAACAAGGTTCTTTTTCAATCCAGAGGGAACCACAAACTCCCAGCGGCTCTGAACTCCAGTTCCAGGCAAGTTTCTGGGGACCCAGACGCATACCTGGAGAGGTTGGACTGATTGGCACCGGGAGGAAATCCAAAGTGGGTTTTTCTCGGCATTGCCTGCAGTGATTACCGTGGGACACAGAGATCCAGTGTCTCTTAGGGCAGGGCTGAGAAGCAGCCATAGCTGGTTGCTCCGCCCTGTAGACTCCCCGAGGCCCCGCCCCTTCCAGGCTGGGAGCAGAGGCTTTTGCAGATAAAAGGCTGAGTAGCCGCAGGCAAAGGCTAAAATAGTACTACCTCCTTAGAGATACAAGAGCCAGCGTCTCCCAGTGGCCAGAGTGGGACCAACCTAAAGACAACTCCTCAGATCCACAAACGCAGTGCAGTGAGCACCAAAGGCCCACTGAAACAACTCTGTCCCATAAGGGTGTCCCCAGCACAGAAGTTCTCCCACTGTAGACACAGCTGACTCTCATAACCAAGTGGCTTAGAGGTGAATTCCTCTCAGTGAAAATGCGGAGACAAAGAAACAGGTCACAAATGACAGAATTGGAGGAAAGCAAATGACTGGATATAGAGTTCAAAACCATGGTTATAAGGTTTTTCAAGAATTTTCTACAGACTGCTGATAAATTTAGTGAGACCCTTGAGGATATGAAAAAGGACCAGCTAGAAATTAAGCATACACTGACTGAAATAAAGAATATACAGAGATCCAGCAGCAGACTAGAGGATCGCAAGAATCAAGTCAAAGATATAAAATGGGAAGAAGCAAAAAACACCCAATTGGAAAAGCCAAAAGAAAAAAGAATCCAAAAATACGAAGACAGTGTAAGGAGCCTCTTGGACTTCAAGTGTACCAACATCAGAATTATAGGGGTGCCAGAAGAAGAGAAAGAGCAAGACATTGAAAACCTATTTGAAGAAATAATGACAGAAAACTTCCCCCAGCTGGTGAAAGAAATAGACTTTCAAGTCCAGGAAACGCAGAGAACCCCAAACAAAAGGAACCGAAGGAGGACCACACCAAGACATATCATAATTAAAATGCCAAGAGCAAAAGACAAGGAGAGAATCTTAAAAGCAGCAAGAGAAAAGCAGTTAGTTACCTCCATCTGCAAGGGGGAACCCATACGACTGTCAGCTGATTTCTCAACAGAAACTTTGCAGGCCAGAAGGGAGTGGCAAGAAATATTCAAAGTGATGAATAGCAGGAACCTACAGCCAAAATTACTTTACCCAGCAAAGCTATCGTTCAGAATTGAGGGTCAGAGATCTTCACAGACAGAAAAAAGCTAAAAGAGTTCATCACCACCCAACCAGTACTATATGAAATGCTGAAAGGTATCCTTTGAGAAGAGGAAGAAGAAAAAGTAAAGATAAAAATTATGAACAACAAATACATATCTATCAACAAGTGAATCTAAAAATCAAGTGAATAAAAAATCTGATGAACAGAATAAACTGGTGAATAGAATAGAATCAGAGGCATAGAAAGGGAGTGGACTGACAATTTTCGGGGGGGAAAGGGTGTTGGGGGTGCGGGAAGAGACTGGACAATAATCGTACACCTATAGATGAGGACAGCAGGGCAGGGGTAAGGACAGAGGATGGGGTGGGAACTGGAAGGAGGGGAGTTATGGGGGGGGGGGAAGAGGAACAACAGTAATAATCTGAACAATAAAGATGAATTAAAAAAAGAGTAATACAAAATATAACTAAGAACACTATGAAAAAAGTAGCTGTGAAAATTAAAAATATCAATATATGAAATAATCAGCAAAAATGTCAAAACTGGAACCCGGTGAGGTGCCATGTGAGAAGGCAGAAAACCCACGTCCACGGACAGAGCAGCGCACAGAGTATGTTCCTGGCGCCGAGGAGACACACAGCCAGGCCCTCAGGGCCCACAGGGAGGCTGCCCAGAGGGAAGCACAGGGCCCTGCGGACCAAGGACAGACTGGCGGCAGCGTGCTCGGTAGCAATGCCTGCACGAGAAATCCCAGGGACCTGACCACAAACCCGAATCCACAGGAAAGGGAGCACGCGCAGCCCTGTGGGCCCTCAGAGAGTGCAGGTGGCGCGCGGGCTCGCAGACGTGGTAACAGCAGCAAAGGCAACTGGCTCGGCGTGAATCGGGCACATGCCGCCTATGCTCAGCACCAAGCCCTCAGCTGCTGGTTGGGTGCCAGTGCAGAGACCTGGATATGTCTTCCGTGCAGTCCCTGGTCCCTCCCTCTGAGACACTGTGGCCCTGACCTACCCACTTCCTAACTTCCCGGGGAGACGGGGTGGACTCGGGGCTGGAAGGAAAACCCCTCAGCCCAAAGCAGGACTGGAGTCCATGACGTGTTTACTCGCGGGCAATGGGCACCGCCAAGAGCAAAGCCCAGAGAGCAGGCTGAAGGCCTGCTGCCCCTCCAACTGTGAGCAGCATCGCCTAACCTCCCACCCACAGGTGGCCACCCATGTGCCGCCCTCCTTCCTATACTGACGCCCACCTGTCATGACACAAACAAAAGAGAAGACGAAGGACGCTGTCCCTGCCCCACCCCGACAGGCGTATTACCAGGCCCAGAACAGACTTCGGCATGGTCTTCCGCGCCCTGTGAACCTTGACATCTGCACCCAGGGCTATGGGCTTCTTGTCCTCTGAGTCTTTGCTCCCTTCCCCGGGCGTCTGAGAGAGCACACTGGGAGTCCGCCCTTTGCTAGCCGCTCCTGGGAGAGTCTTCGCAGCATGACCGGGAAGGGCGGGGGCCAAGGCGCTGGGGACCCGCAGGGCCGGCTCCTGCAGGGCTGGTTTACTCAAGAAGTACCCGTTGCTCCCGATGACAGCCGTCTGCGTGAGGTCGTCAGCCGGGACATGGTTCTGCTTCCCCACGTCAGCGTCTCTTTCTGAAACCCCGTTCTCCGCTGTCCAGGGCAGTTTATTGGGACCTTCCTGGGGATTGGCTTTTGCATTGTCCTGAATGTGCTCCGCTGGGGTGACATGCCTGCCGGTATCACTCCTTTCACAGGATCCGTTGGTGGCCCCATCTGCAGCCACATGGGCATCTCCTCCTGGCTTCTCGGGGGAGCCTTCATCGGCGGCCATAGAGAGCTCTGCAACACAGGGGGGGTCAGAGTGCTACAAAAATCAGTGACCCATTTCCATAACGGGCCAATGGCTTGCACAGACATTTCTCCAAAGAAGATACACAAGTGGCTAATAAGCACATGAAAAGATGCTCAAAATCACCAGGGGAACTACACATCAGAACCCCCAGGGTGGTGATGTCAAAAAAGGTAAGGCCACGTGCTGCAGGAGGTGGAGGACAAAGCCCTGCAAGGCTGGAGGCATGCGACGTGGTTGGCTGCTGTGGATACATGTGGCGCCTCCAAAGGCGGCTCCTGGCCTCAGCTCAGGGTCCCGTGTGAGGGAAGTCCCTGGCCTCACTCACCACTGCATCTAGAAACGGTCCTGAGGGGAGCCAGGGAGGGCGCTTCCCCAGCCTCCAGTTCTATCTTGTTCGGGAAGTGGGCAGCATCAGCATGTGGCTGTGAGAACCGCCCCCCCCCCCCCCCGCCATTCAGCTCTATTTAGGTGTAGCCCCTGAACGGCTTCGGCTGAGGGGGTGGATGAAGCTACCAGCAACAGGCCCATGACCACTCAGGCTCGCTGTCCTGGGGGGACTCGAAGGGCTTGCTTTTCGCTCCTCGATGTGGCTTTCTTTCCCTGGACCTCTCGTGGGCCTGCGTGCTGGGAGGGCGGACCCGCCTTACCTTCCTCTCCCAGCAGCTCCGTCTTCACGCAGCCGTCCTGCCTGGTCTCCCCCTTGGCCGGAACTGCCTGCTGAAGGGAAACAATGGTCAGACCGGAACCTGCGAGGCAGACCCGCCATTCGCCAGCATGACTTCTCTGAACAGAGTCCTGAACCCAAACCACATCCCAGGTGACAGTCAGTGTGGTGACTGGACAGGGCGGGCCCTGCAGGAGGGGTGTCCAACAACCTACGTTACAGAGCTGGTAAATGAGGTCGCCCTGATCACCCAGGCTGGTCCATGCGGCGGCCTCCTGGGATGGCTGTGACACACAACTCCTGCCCCGGGAAGGTCAGCCTCTGGTGAGACAGGAGCAGGACCCAGGAAGGTTCTGTCCAGGCCCTCCAGCCACCACAGTGGCCACCTCAATGCCACGAACGAGAAGCAAGTGCCATGCGCCTCTAGGGACCAGGCGATGCAGACCCCAGGTTTCCCACCGGGAGCTCCAGAACCCAAGGCGCGATCCCGGGCATGACACGTGTGTAACTGACTCCTCACAGAGCCACGTCCAGCAGCAGCACAAGAGCGAGACGTGTGGCTCTGCCACCCAAGACCTGGGCCAGACTGGGGCTCGCACAGGGACGCATCTCCAGATGCCGGGACACTCCTGCGATGGAGAGCGCGCTCTGCCCTTTCCCTAATTGTAAGCTATTCCCAAGGCAGCGATTCACTAGCTCACTGTCAAGGGGCTGGGAGAGAGAATGAACCCTTTCAATAGCTGGTAGATTTCCTTTTGCCTCTTTTGTCTTTTTGTTTCTTCCCTTGGCAGAAAAAGGAGTTAGTTCCTAAATTTGGAAAACACAATTAATATACAGTTGCCCCATAATTTACATTTAAGGGAACAAACTCTCTGTTCATCTGCTACTTAACTCTCCCTGGCCTGTCTGCAAAGAAGAAAACCAGCGTCTACCTCCTCGCCTGGACAGAGGTCTCTCGGCCCCGTATGCCAAAGACTGATGGCCGGACCAGCACAGAGCCCATCCCCACGGCCCTCGAACAGCCACGCTGACGCCGCTCCAGACAGGAGTATCCACTGCACCTGCCTGGCCCCGAACTGTGGCCAGTGGCCACCCCTTAGAGTCTGAGGCTGGGCACTGACATCAGCACAGCCACATTGTGAGGAGCCCAGACCACAGGAGAGCCCAGACCCACAGTCAGGGGCCACAGAACCAGCATCAACCACCCGAGGTGCATATGCGTGAGCTGCAGGTGCCCCGGCCCAGTGCTCAGCTTGTAGGCAAGTAAAGCCATCCCCTCTGCCTGGGACTTGCTGGCCCCCGGGGCATAGTCGGCCAGCAGTACGGCCGCAGATGGCCACGCCAGACAACTGCCACAGTGCTCTTCCTTTCCGTGCAGAGCGAGGACCTACCCTACCAGCATCCTGTTTCCTGTCCACCTGGCCCAAAGACCCAAAGGCCCAAGCCCTGTGGCCATACCTTCCCAGAACCTGGGATGTACCAGGTGCCTCAGAATTGGGAAAGCATGGCCCCGCCCCCTCGGCAAGCAGCTGTGCTACTGGTCGGCTCGTCTGCACAGCACAGAAACAAGACTTCCTGGGCCAGGGTCAGTGTCAGCTAGAGCAAGCGTCTGTCCCAAGGGCTGTGCGAACAGGCTGTCCTCTAAGTGGAGACAGTCACACACATCTCTTCCCACCACAAATAAACCCACTTTCTAGTTCCCACATCAGGCTCTTCTGGATTTGGACAGTACGACTGCTTCCACTTGGCTTACAACAAACCAAGTTTGATGTCACCTGCCTTCTCCAGAGACCTGTCTCTCACGCTGGTGGCTTTTTCTCCTCCTGTAAGAACTCCTTCCCAAAGTAAAACAGTTGACTGGAAAAGACCATTTAATGACCAGCAGCCATTAGGACCATCGAGGCACAGAATACTTCCCAATGATGCCAATAGGAGGCGCTCCCTGTGATGCTCTGGCACCTGAGCAATCGGTCTGGCCTGGTGTTTTTCAGTTCTCACTTTATGCCAATTCCAAATTCTGCCAGCCTTCTCATTTAGTTCTGCCTTTTTGCATTTCAATAGAATCAGCAATTTCCTGTGAGCTCTTAGCGAACTTTGCTCCATGTGTGTCATGGGAAGAGAAGAACTTTAAAGCCCTCACATTCAAGAGGAAGGAGCAAACCCACCAGGGCCCGGGAGGCAGAGAGGCGTTCTGAGAGGAAGGCTGCTGGGCCATGCCAGTCCATACAAGCACCACAGGAGGGCGCCTCACCCACTGCCGGCTGCGGTCACACGCTGGGCCAGCGTGGGGCGGCTGTGCAGAAAGGGCAGCCCTCGTGCTGGGCAGGTGCTGGGCTGGTGGGAACGCAAGAGGATGTGGCTGCTGTGCGACAGTCCAGAAGTTTCTCAGAAAGTTTAGAAAAAATTACCAAATGAACCAGCAATTCCGTTCCTGGTATAGACTCCAAGGAACTGAAAGCGGCACCTAAACAGATACACACAAATGCCACAGCAGTTTCATGCTAAGTAGTCAGCAGAGGAAGAGAGAGAAAATGTGTACATACAGACAATGGAATATTGTTCAGCCAGAAAAAGGAATGAAATTCTGGCAAAGGCCACTACATGAATGGACCTTGAAAACATCATGCTAGGCAAGATAAGCAACATGAAATGACAAAACCTGTAAACTACTAGCTAGAAGGGCAGGGGAACTCACAGACGGCAGGGAGGGGAAGTTACTGCCCTACCAGTACAGAGTTTCGGGGGGAGGGGTGAAATGTTTTAGCAACAGACAGTGATGATGGTTGTGCAATATTGTGAAATGCTTAACACCACCAGACAGCACTTAAAAATGGTTAAAATGATGAAAATGTATGTTTAAGTACATTTTATCACAATAAAGAAAAAAGGGGGGTGGGGGAGATTGAGAGGGGCCCACCTGGCCATTCAAATGCAGTCAGGTACTTCCTTAAGGAAACCAATGCAATTAGGAAGGACAACTTTATTTTTATTTATTTTAATTTTGTTTTATTGCTTCAAGTATTACAAAGAGTGTTAGATAAGTCTCCATTTTTTCCCCTTGACCTTCCCCCTCCTCCCCTCCACCCCTCCACCATGTCTTGTGTCCATTGATTATGCTTATATGCATGTATACAAGTCCTTCAGTTGACCTCTTAACTCCCTCCAACCCTCCCAAGCCTTCCAGCTGTAGTCTGACAGTCTGTTCAATGCTGTTCTGCCTCTGTATCTGTTTATGTTCATCAGTTTATAATGGTATTTATTATCCATAAATAAGTGAGATTTCATTGACTGGCTTATTTCACTTAGCATAATGCTCTCCAGTTCCATCCATACTGCTGCAAATGGTAAGAATTCCTTCTTTTTACAGCAGCGTAGTATTCCATTGTGTAGATGTACCACAGTTTTCTAATCCATTCATCTGCTGATGGGCACTTAGGCTGTTTCAAATTTTAGCTATTGTACATTGTGCTGCTATGAACATAGGGATGCATATGTCCTTTTGATTGGTGTTTCTCGTTTCTTGGGATATATTCCCTGAAGTGGGATCGCAGGGTCAAATGGCAGTTCCATTTTTAATTTTTTGAGGAAACTCCATACTGTCTTCCATAGTGGCTGCACCAGTCTGCAGGCACGAGAGTTCCTTTTTCTCCGCATCCTCGCCAGCACTTGTCATTTGTTGATTTGTTGATGATAGCCATTCTGACAGGTGTGAGATGCTACCTCATTGTTGTTTTGATTTGCATCTCTGGGATGATTAGTGACTTTGAGCATGTTTTCATATGTCTCTTGGCTTTCTGAATGTCCTCTTTTGAAAAGTGTCTATTTAAGTCCATTGCCCATTTCTTGATTGGATTGTTTATCTTCCTTTTATTAAGTTGTATGAGTTCTCTATAAATGTTGGAGATTAAACCCTTATCAGTGATAACATTGGCAAACATGTTCTCCCATGCAGTGGGTAGGAAGGACTACTTTAAAAGAGAGCAGTGATGTATATGGAACAATACAATAGGAAATGGCATTTGTACAGTAAAAAGGGCACACAGCATAATAATGCTAATATAATAACGCTAATAGCATGGCATATAAATATACTTGTGAAAATACATATTACTTTCCTGGTGGTGGTGGCTATGATATGTTCAGTAAGAGCATCTTTGCAGGAAATGCACTGACATTATTTAGGACTCAAGGGGCATCTAGGAGGCAACCTAATCTCACATGGGTCATAAAAAACCTTTCATGATACTTGCAACTTTTCTATTAAGTTTGACAGTATTTCAAAAGAAAAACAATTCTATGGAGAGAAAAATAATGAATCGTATATAGAACAATCCTATGTATTTCTGGAAGGCCATCCCCCCAACTCACCCCGATAGAAGCTGTGGGCAGAGCTGGAAAGGGTGAGAGAAGGCAGAGTAGATCCTGCCTGAACTGGATTTGGTTTTCAAAAGAAAATTTCATTTATTACTCTATAGTTTTTAAACTTAAGTAAGGGTAATTGGGAAAAACTAAAAGGTAAAAATTACTCATAGGCCAACTACTGTAACATCCTATATAATAAAGGCCTAATATGCAAATAGACTGGCGGAATGACCAGTTGGTGGGGGGCAGGGCCAGCAGGGAGCAGGCCTAAGCCATCGGTCAGACTTCCCCCCAAGGGCTCCTGGTGTGCAAGAGGGCACAGGCCAGGCTGAGGGACTCCCTTGAGTGCACGGATTTTCGTGCACCGGGCCTCTAGTTTGCGTATGGCCATCCAAACATGGTTCTGTGTGAATATACTCATGTAGCAGACAGGCTGCATGAACAGGATGCCACCCAGGCTATTAGTGCCCATCTGAATCCATTCAGAGCAGAGGCTGCAGAGACCCCCTGTGGGGCACTCACGTCCACTGTGACCTACCCCGTCACACACAGGGCTCCACCATGTGGCCAGTATAATAGTTTTAATGTTATTCAATTCTAGAAGGAAGAGATAAACTACAAATCAATTAAAAAGAAAAAAGACAACCAGAAAAAGATGGACAAAGGAATTGAACAGGCATTTCCAAAAGGCCAGCAGGCACACTCCACCCCGCCGATAATCATGGGTTGGTACAAAGAGAAAGCACTTCCCCACTTGTCCTGTGAGCACAGTATCACACAGGAAACAGAGCAAGTCAAAGCCATACGACAAAATTACAGAACCCAAGGCTGGCTTAACATCTGAAAACCAATGTAATCAATATTAACTGAATATGGGGCAAAACACAATGACCACTTCAACAGGTGCAGAAAAGCATCTGATAAAATTCTTTCATGATTTAAAAAACTCTCGCCCTGATGAAGCACATCTCTGAAAAATGCTCAGTGCTTTTCCAAGATTGGGACCGAGTCAAGGAGGTCACCATGCTGCTTCTACTTAAGGCTGGTCCACACACTGGGGCTCCAGCCAACGCCATGGGGAAAGGGGTGTCAATATAAATAAGGAAAAGTGAAGACCGCCTACAATCCCACCACCTCAAGGCCCCTCGCATGCCGACAGGTCTCACGTGCGGGTTGCAGCGTGCACTGGTTTTCCACGCAACCTTTCCCCAGCCTGGCACGAAAGACCCTCCTCTCCCCACTGTTGTGGCCACGGCTGCGTGGCCCCCGCACGCCCTCAGGCTCCCCCTCACCAAGCCCATGTCTCTCTCACTCCACAGCCACCTCCCCTTGTAGGCATTTCGTCCCTGAAGTCCCAGCATCAGGGTCAGACTCTTCACGCATCTCCCACCTCCTACCACTCGTTCTGCAGCTCAGTCTCTGTCGGGAACTGTGACCTGACCATCTCCTCCAACACACGGGTCCTCGTGCCCGTGAGCTCGGGCTCACACCCCGTGGCACAGCACCGAAGGCTGCGCAGGGGAGGCCAGGGTGGGAAGGCTGTGCCCACTGCCCTCATCTAGCCCAAACCCATTCCCCACAAGCGAAGAATCGTTTTTGTACATTTTTTAAACGACAGAAATAAAAAAGAATAGGCATTTCAGACAATTTGAGGTCTGCACACCTGGTCATTTACAGATGTCTGCGACCCCTAACCTGCCACTCCCATGTCCTGGCCTGTCCAACACCCACGTGAGCCACCGCCTCAGGCTGCTGGCATTCCTTGAGCAATGCCCTGGAGCCTTCAGCCACAGCATCGTGTCTTCCTTCCGCTTTCATCCTTGAAGATCCACCTCTTGCGCAAAGCCCTCCGGGCCCCATGGCTTCTCCAGCTCCCACCTGCTGCGCCTGCCTCACTCACCGTCCCCTCCTTACAGGGGTGCCCTAAAGAACGGGGGCTGCACTTGTCCATCTTTGCAACCTCCTCACCCTTGACAACGACAATAAAATATAAAGCGCAAGCCTCTGGCACCCACAGATGCTTCCTGCATGCGGGTCACACAGGGTGCTGCCCAGCAAGGCCCACAGCTGAGCTGAACGTGCTCTTAGGACTGGATAGAAAGACAAAGAGAAGAAAAGGCCCCAGTTGAGTCAAGGAGTTTCTGGGGTGTCTGCCAAGTATGCGTCTGGGTTAGGCTGAGTGCGGGGCACTGGGAAAGTGGGGGGGGAGAGCGCTAGCAGAGAGCTGCGAGGCGTTTCATCTCTCTCATCCTAATGGTCCCTGATAGAGGCCAGCAGATCCCAATCCTGGTTCATTTCCTTGAGCTCCTAGAACCTGCTCCTTGCAGCTCTGCTTGATGAGAACAGAGACTCACCCAGCGCCACCACTGACACGTGACTGTGGCGTCCACTGTCTTCCCTCAGGACTCGGACCAGAGCTTCTGAGAAAAGACACTGGGCTCCAGGCTTAGGGTTTGGAGAAGTGGGTGAATATCCGGGTTTCACCCACTTCTCCAAACCCTAAGCCAGAGACACTGGGCTCCAGGCTGTTCCAGGGCAAGATCGTTCCGCTCCAGACCTGTGGGCACACAGGCTCCTGAGGACAACAAAGTCAGGGAAGGACCCACAAACTCCAAGGCGCTCTTTGCACTGCTGAGCAAATACTAAGTCACCACAAACACAAGCTGTTCCATGTGGGGAGTGTTACCAGCTTCCTAGTAATTTTGTCACTTCTATCCTCCATCGATACCGGCCTCACACAATTACTAACATGAGGAACAGCCTTAGTGTTTGGATGTGAGAAAGAAGTTGTGAAGCACTGGCAATGGCAGGACAGACTCCCGAGGACAGGCCCTGCGCCCCGCCCGGCGGAGCAGCTGCCTGCTCAGCTTCCCTGCCAGCCGTCTGCTCCCAATGTCCACGGAGCAGCCCCAGGCTCTGTGAGGCCACAGGACAAGTCCAGGCACACAGCCCACACAGCAGTGAGTGACCCTGACCTCAGGACAGTCCCTGGCACATCCTCAGGGCCACGCTTAGCACCTGGCTCCTCCCCCTCCCACAGTGGCGTCAACGGTCTCTCCTGCGGGCACTTTCCCTTCTGAAGAAGGCTGGAGGTCAGCGTTATACACCATGAAAAGGGATTGAAGAGGAACTTGAGCAGCAATCCTGCATGCAACACAGAAAGGGCCAGTGGACAGCCAATCGCAGCAGGTTAAAGCACAGGTGCTCCACAAATGGCTGCTGGGAAGAGCCCCTATCCTTTTAAGGTCTCCTTCTCCGGTGAGGCCGCCGGACTTGAGAGGAGATGGCCCTTTGTTACGCACTTTGCTTAAAGTGGCAAAAGGTGGTTCTTGCAACACCACCAACACCGCTCTGGTTGCTAGATGAGCTGCACCTGAGATCCGCTGTGGCTCACAAGAGCAATGGCGCCATCTGGTGGTCACAGACTAGACCAAGCGGAGAAAACCAGGCAATGTGTCCCCTTTTCCCTCAACTGAAGACCACGCCCCTAATCACACTTGGGACTTTTTAAAAATATATTTGTATTGCTCTCAGAGAGGGAGGGAGAGGGAGAAGGAAAGAGAAACATCAATGATGAGAGCACTGATTGGCTGCCTCCTGCACGCCCCCCAGTGGGGATCAAGCTCAAACCCCAGCATGTGCCCTGACTGGGAATCAAACTGTGACCTCCTGGCTCATAGGTCTATGCTCAACCACCAAGCCATGGCAGCCAAGGGGGGGAGGGGGAGGAAGAGACATGGGAGTGCTGACTGACCGCTGTCCCACCTCACGGGGCCACAGCAGCACTGGATCTGGAAGGAGGGGTCACAAACAGTGGGCAGGACAAAGCAGGAGATGAGCTGCGGATGGTCCAGCCCCGTGGTCAGAGCCCTGCCTGCACCTCAGGGAGAAGGGAGGAAGAAAGGGAGGAAGAAAGGGAGGAAGAAAGGGAGGAAGAAAGGGAGGAAGGAGCAAGGTAAGAAGGGGACGCTCTGCCAGCCCCTAGAAAAGCAGCCCCCAGGTGTGGTCAGCGGAGGGAGAGGAGAGGCTTGGTGGGAGGTGTCGCCTAAGACCATCCTGCATCAGATATTTACATTACGATTCATAACAATAGCAACATTACAGTTATGAAGTAGCAATGAAAATTATTTTATGGCTGAGGGTCACCACAACATGAAGAGCTGTATTAAAGGGCCCCAGCATCAGGAAGGTTGAGAACCACTGCTCTAGTCTCAGCCCAGGTGGAGCTCACAGCCCAGCCCCAACAGCTGACCAGAAGACTCTTCAACCTCGGGGCCTAAGCACTGTTTTGTTTTGTTTTTTCTCACCCCAGAAGTCACGCCTTTCCCTCTTCTAAGTCTTGGATCAAATATCATCATTTTCATATTAAGAAATAACAAAAGATAAACTGGATTTTTATCAAAACTAAAAACTTGTGTGCTTCAAGCGAGTGAAAAGCCAGCCCACGAAAGAGGAAAAGCATGTTTCATGTTACTATGAAAAAGGATGCTGGCAGGCTCACAGCATCAAGTGGACCCTGCATGTACCCATAACTGCTGGGTAGCTAAGTAGTGTGTGGTCCCCCAACTGTGAACTATGACTCCACACTGATGGCCCCAAAACCAAACGCACCTGGAAGACAGCACAAGGAGGGAGAGCCAGTCACAAAGGCCAAGTAGTGCAAAATTCCATTTACATGAATGTCCAGAACATTCAAATCTACGGAGACACAAAGTACATTAGTGGTTCCCAGGGCTTACCGGGAGGAGGAAAATGAGGAGTGACACTGATGGTGTGAAGTTTCTTTTTAGCATGATGAAACGTTCTGGATTTTTCACACTCTGTTCACTGACATACCCAAGTTTTCAGACTAGTAATCCTGGTATAAGATAAGTAATTCACATGGGTTGGATAGATGGATGATAGGTGGATGGGTGGGTATGGTGGGTGAATGGTAGGTGGATGGATGGATGGGTAGATAGATGGTGGATGGATGGGTGGATGGGTAGATGGTGAGTGGGTGAATGGATGGGTGAATGAGTAGGTGGGTGATAAGTGGGTGGGTGGGTGGATGGATGGGTAGATAGATGGTGGGTGGATGGATGGATGGGTAGATAGATGGTGGGTGGGTGGATGGATGGGTGAATGAGTAGGTGGGTGATAAGTGGACGGATGGGTGGATGGATGGGTAGATAGATGGCGGGTGGGTGGATGGATGGGTAGATAGATGGCGGGTGGGTGGATGGATGGGTAGATAGATGGTGGGT
>PVJC01037324.1:0-17260 GCA_004026665.1 Murina feae | reverse complement strand
TTTTCTCTTGCTGCTTTTAATATTCTCTCTTTGTCTTTTGCCCTTGGCATTTTAATTATGATGTGTCTTGGTGTGGTCCTCCTTGGGTTCCTTTTGATTGGGGTCCTCTGTGCTTCCTGGACTTATAAGTCTATTTCTTTCACCAGGTAGGGGAAGTTTTCTGTCATTATTTCTTCAAATATGTTTTCAATATCTTGCTCTCTCTCTCCTTCTGGCACCCCTATAATTCTGATGTTGGTACACTTAAAGTTGTCCCGGATGCTCCTTACACTGTCTTCACACTTCTGGATTCTTTTTTCTTTTTTCTCTTCCAGTTGGGTGCTTTTTGCTTTTTCATGATTCAAATCTTTGACTCGATTATTGCAAACCTCAAGTCTGGTGATGGATCTCTGTATAATATTACTAAGTTTATCGGCAGATTCTAGAAAATTCTTGAAAAACCTTAAAAGCGTAGTTCTGAACTCTATATCCAGTAGTTTGCTTTCCTCCATTTCTGTCATTTGTGACCTGTTTCTTTGTCTCTGCATCTTGGCTGCGATGGTGGAGTGGCTTTCTGCACTATAGGGCCCAGTGATTCAGCCTCCCTAATCATCTGGGGTGGACACTCTTGTTGTACGCCTTTGAAGGTTGGGTGCACAGTCTTGTTGCAGTTATCACTGGGAGGTATCACTGGGAGGAAATGACCTGCAGGCCTTTTTCCTTGTTGTTTGGGGTTTGGAAGTTCTTTTGGAGATCTGTCCCAGCTGTAGTCCCTCAGGCTATGCTGCAGGCAGGCGGCCGCATAGCTTGGGCGGGGTTGTAGGTGGGGTAGAGTGTGGTCTTAGAATTGCTGTGGCGGAGCAACCCACAATGGCTGCCATTCCACTGACTCGCAGCCTCTCCCGGACCTGGAGCCTCCAAGCCCTGTGGTCTGCATGCCTCTGAGTCCCCGAATCTCCATGTCAGTGATCGCTGCGAACAGCTCTGCTATAACACCACTGATCTTCCACCCCGTTGCCAGACAGCCTGCACCGCGTTCAGTGCGACCCTGGAGTTTATAATCTAGTTCCAAGCCACGGATCCAGGCATAGCCGCCACCCTTTCACCCATGCCTCAGCTTCCGTTCTGCACCTCCGTACCTCTCAGTTTTGGCACCGGGAGCCTCTACTCAGTCACAATGCACTCCTTCTCCTGACTTCTAGTTGCAAAGCTTCTCCTCCCTTGGTTCCGGAGGATGGCCTTTCACTGTATAGTTGTTTTTCTACAAAGTAGTTGTGGAGGCTGCGCATATAGGTACACACCTCATGCCACCATCTTGGTTCTCCTTAATGTTTATATTTTTCAAAGCTATATTTTTAGTCTCTGATTTGCTGAGAATTAAGAGCCAGTAATAAAGTGAATCTAGTATGTAGCAAACAGGCTAAATTATATGAAATCAATTACATCTTTGTTTATATTTGGACCACAGTGGCCTTAAACACAAGAACTTACCCACTTCACCCTTACTGTGTTTTGTTGCTTTTCAATATACATTTGTCTTTCTAAATGTAGTAGATGATAAATGTAATATTTGCTATCTACAAGTCATTTAATAATGGATTCATGAATTTCATGCCAAGTTCCATTTCAACTTCTCATAGATCTGTAGAGCCTCCAATATGAGAAAAAACAAAACTGTGAATTCTTTTAAATTCCAAATTCCTTCACTGAATTTTAATGTTTACATTTTCCAAAGGGCTATGTATGTTTATGTATGTGCATGCCTATGAGTTTATACATGTAAAAATCTTTCCACGATGAAAAAATTATTCATTTACTTAAATAATATTTTCAAATCATCTATGGTGCAGAGACTGTGCTGATGAAACAGTAGTGAGAGCTAGAATAATACCACCTTTTGAAGCTATAATTTAGTGGGGAGATAGCATAAAATCAAATAAGCAGAGAAGTATATGTAAAGTATTACTGTGGATGTACTTCTATTGGGAAATGTGATCTGGTCAGAAAGTTCAGGGAAGATTTTACTGAAAAAGTGATTTTGAATCAACCTGTTGAAGACTTCTTGCTATAAAAAATTTGTATATATTTTCATTCCATGGCACTAGAAACATTTGCATTTACATGTCTGATTCAACATTATAAACACAATGAAAATTTCTACTGATAATATCTTCAGTAGGAGAACATGTAGAAAAAGGCATCTGAAAAGATATAATTATACTTACACAGGACAGTTTTAGGTGAAATTTTTGGCTTTGTTCATAGACAGGAAATGTGCAGATGACTTCTCTAGAACTGTTTCTTTCTTGTTTACATTTTCTCTAGTGGTTCTTTTTCTTTTTCCACAAAGCTTATTATATGATTTATCTACTTACCATGTAGAAACAGATTGGAACCCTCCATTATGGAACCAACGGTGTTCTGGAACCTGTCTCTATAGGCTTCTGAGAGTCCCATGTGCTCATTTTTTCCTATGTTGTCATCTCAGCTTTGTAGCTTGAAACCCTCCATGGTATGAGTATTTATACACAGGAATGGGCAAACCCTGCAGATAAGCCTCACCACCCCAGCTGGCTTATCAGCACACTTTTGCTATATCTGATATAATACATGGAATCTGGGTCTGTAGATTCAGGAAGAGAGTTCATAATGCTCACAGCTTGCCTCCATTCTTCTATGGGATCTAGGAATGGAAATTAGAAAAGTGCAAATGAAATTTGGGGTAACTTTTCTAATTATTTTAAGGTTTAGGAGCATATAAAATGTACAGTGAACAAAAATCAGTTTCTGAGTGTGTACAATCCTATCTAATAAAAGAGTAATATGCAAATTAACTGTCACTTCAGGACAAAAATGGTGGCGCCCATAGTGGTGGGGCAGGACGCTGGTGACATTACCCTGGCAACGGGAGCCCAGCAGGCAATCAGACCGCAGGCAGCACCAGCAAGGCCTGCTGGGAAGTCGCCATGATGACCCCTGAGCAGAGAAACGGGGGCCGCAGGTGGCACCCAGCAGGGCATGCAGGGTGCTGGCTGTGGCTGCAGAGGAGAGGGAGCCTGTGATGGGGACCCTGCAGGCGGCGCCTGGCTGAGGCTCAGCTAGGCAGTGGCTGCAGACGAGGAGATGAGGGGGTGTGAGCCATCAGGGACCCTGAAGGCAGCACCCAGCGGGGCCTGCTTGCCCATCCCCATGGTGTGGAGCAGACACACCTGGCAGAGAGCAGAGAACCACGTGGAGTGGGCCCAAGCCATTAGCAGCATATCTCCTGAGGTCTTCCAAATTGGAGAGGGTGCAGGTCGGGCTGAGGGACCTCCCAGCCTGCCCTCCCCCTCCCCCACCTACCTGTGCATGAATTTTGTGCACTGGGCCCTAGTATAACTAATAATAGTGTTTTATCTTTTTTCTTATTTTTTCAAATTGTCACCTGAGGATATGTTTTTCATTGATTCTAAAGAGAGAGGAAAGGAGAGTGAGAAAGAGAGAGAAACATCCTTGTGAGAGAGAAACATGGATTAGTTGTCTCACCCACTTACCCTGACCAGGGATCAAACCCAAAACTTGGGTATGTGCCCTGACCAGGAATTGAACCCATGACCCTTCAGTGCACAGGAAGATGCTCTTAACACTTAGCAATACCAGCCAGGGAGTATTGTTTTGAGATAACAATCAATAACAACTTTTCCCCATTGACTAACTGATGATTCCCTTTTTAAAATAATGTCTTTTGGCTGTAAATATTTTCTAGTTTTCAGTGTAATCAGAAACAATATAAATGTAAAGGCATATTGTTAGCCTACAGATTAACAACTTTTAGCAATCTTTATAGTCTCTCTATAATAAATCAAATTTTTGTTTTGCTTTCAAAACTAATACATTTGTTTTACTACATGTAAATGTAATAAATGCCTACTAACAAATAAGAATTGTTTATATTTATAATACCACTAGGGGCCCAGTGCACAAAAATTTGTGCACTGGGGCGGGGAGGTCCCTCAGCCCAGCCTGTGCCCTCTCGCAGTCTGGGACCCCTCGGGGAATGTTCACCTGCTGGTGTGCCTGGCCAGCTTGGATGAGGGGCTGATGGCTGTTTGCAGTCTGGCCAAGCCCCCCAGGGTGGACCCTGGCCCCATGGGGGTGTGGCCAGCCTGAGTGAGGGGCTGAGGGCTGTTTTCAGGCTGCCCACAGCTCCCATTGACCCAACGTTCCAGCAAGGCTGGCTGGAATCAGGTTTCTGGGGTTTATTTATCTTCTATAATTGAAACTTTGTTGCCTTGAGCTGAGGTCTAGGCAGGCAACGAAGCCTCCTGTTTGCTTCAGCTCTGTGGCTTCTATAATTGGAACATTGTTGCCTTGAGCAGAGGCCATAGCCAGTCTGGACAGGCAGTTTCCTCTGTTGCAAACGGAAGCCTCCTGTTTGCTCTAGCTCCATGGCTGCCGGCCACCATCTTGGCTGGGTTAATTTGCATACAGCTGCTGCTCTGATTGGCTGGTGGGTGTGACTTGGCCAGTGGGCATGGCTTAGGTGTCTCGAAGTGATGGTTAATTTGCATATTACTCTTTTATTAGATTAGATTAGGTACTTTTTCAAATATGTATTCACATATAGGTAGATATATTTTTATAGATGACAGTGCACAAGTTATTTTATATTTTTTTCATAGAACAACATAATATTGACATATTGTATATCAATAAGTATAGATGTACATCATTCTTTTTATCTATTATATATTATTTCAGTTTATCAATACAATATAATAACCAATCATCTATAGATAAAAGTTTTAATTTTTCTTTCCAGTGGGTAATTTTCTAAATACCCCTTTGTGCACTTATTTTCTCATTTCCTTAGGATAAAGTTCCTAGACGTAGAGGTGCGGGTACCAATAATTTATGTTTTGTTTTGGTTTGGTGGCTTTCATATATGTCACTTTCAAAATGTTGCTCCAGAAAGCTAATTACAACATCTAAAGTAGCATATACAACTACATATGTCATTGCTCCTTTGCCAACATAGGATATTATTATTCTTATTAATTTTTGTTAACCTGATTGTCAAAATTGTTTTAATAATACACTTAAAAATGTTTATTTCTCCTTAATCTATAGATTGTAAGCTTGAAATTGTCCAGTATAATGTTGCCTGATTATAATTATTTCCTAAGAGAAAGCAAAAAAGAACTGATGTGAAATGTGCAAATTTGAAATCAAGGAATGGAACTATAGTTTTAAGTTAAAGAGCTGGAAAGGTGTATATTACAAATTATACTATCTAGGACAGAGGCAACAAATCTGAACATTCATTTGCGATTGGGTATTGGGATAGTTCACATTTTTTATAAACATCCTGAAAGAATATTTGATTTAGATGAAATATTTTGGATTATAAAATGAGAATGTGAACCATCTCAGCTACAGAATGTTGTCAGCTAATTGAGGTTTAAAACAACTAAAAGCACTGCGCAAGCCAAGCAAAAACAGTTCTATAGCAAAATTTGGCCCAAAGGCAGCCAATTTATAAACCCTGCCAAAGGTTTTGTGACCTTCCCATATAAAATAGTAGTATACATCTTACTACTTTTAAACTAAAACTATTTTTCCATTTTTTTACCTGAAACTTTATAAAGCTTCAGATATTCACACACACTTTCTCCCCTAAATACAACTACTATATAAAGAATTTCTCAAATGAAGCTGGTGCTAAACAGCACCTGCCTCATGTAGACCAAGCCTGCCAACTGGGAGCTTCTCACAGTTCAGACACCACTCTATTGTCTCACCCCCATCCTGCCTCATTCATTGATTTACTTATAACTACTCTTTTTGAGTAGATAAAACTAAAATTTAAAAAATTGGTGTTTTGTATTTTAGAATATTGCTTATTTTTCAATAATAAATACAAACACTACTATTCAGAACATCATTTTATCTCAGTAAATTATAGCCTTGTATTAATTGACTTCTAAAGTCCGTATATATAAATATACTAGGGACCCAGTGCACGAAATTCATGCATGGGTAGGTGGGGGATGGGGAGGGCAGGCGGGGAGGTCCCTTAGCCAGACCTGCACCCTCTCCAATTCGGGAGCCCTCAGGAGATGTGCTACTGATGGCTTGGGCCCACTCCACGTGGTTCTCTGCTCTCTGCCGGGCCTGTCTGCTCCACACCACGGGGCCCTGCTGGGTGCTGCCTGTGGGCCGATTGCCTGCTCCCTGGTCTCCCCACTTGCCTACTCTGCGGTGTATGCAGCCACTGCCCAGCAGGGGCGTGCTGGGTTCTGCCTATGGGTCCCCATTGCTTGCTCCCTGGTTGCCCTGGTTGCCTGCTTCCCAATCGCCGCTGCCATCACCCAGCGGCCCTCCTGGGTGCGGCCTGCGGGTACTGATTACTTGCACCCCCTTCGCCACAGCCACATTTCAGCAGTCCCTGCTGTATGCTGTATGCTGGTCCGATTGCCTGCTCTCTGGTCGCCTGCTTGCTTGCTCTCCCATGGCGGCCACCACTGCCCAGCAGACCCTGTTGTGTGCTGCCTGCAGCATGCTTGTTTGCTAGGGGGTCACCACAGTGACCTCCCAGACATTCCTTGCTCCCCCATGGTGGCACAGCAGGCCTTGCTGGGTGCTGCCCACAGTCTGATTGCCTACTCTCTGGTCACCCCGCTTTCCTGCTCCCCTGCCACCGCTGCCACCCAGCAGGCCCTGCTGTGTGCTGCCTGCAGCCCCCACTTGTCCGCTTGGGGGTCATCATGGTGACCTCCAAGCAGGCCCTATTGGGTGCTGCTTGTGGGTCCCCATCGCTTGCTCCCCCTGTTGCCATAGCCATCACCCTGCAGGCCCTGCTGGGTGCTGCCTGCGGTGGTGTCCCTATTGATGCCTCTGCCTCCTCTGCAGCCGGAGCCCAGCCAGCCATGCTGGATGCCACCTCCGGGGTCCTGATTGCTGGCTTCCCGCCTCTGCAGCCGGCACCCAGCAGAGTCTGCTGGGTGCTGCCTGTGGCCCCCGCTCATCTGCTTGGGGGTCATCTTGGCGACCTCCCAGCAGGCCCTGCTGGTTGCTGCCTGTGGTATGATTGCCTGCTAGGCTCCTGTTGCCAGGGTAACGCCGCCAGCGTCCCGCCCCACTGCTATGGGCGCCGCCATTTTGTCCCGGAGTGACAGTTAATTTGCATATTACTCTTTTATTAGATAGGATATTATTTTAAAGATTTTGAATGGGCAAAAATCAGAATTCAAAATAACATATCTAAAAGTCACTTTATAATAAGACTGCAACCATTACCATTCTTATCGCAATATGCATCTAGATAAAATAAACACATTCTTATTTGGAAACATTGCTGTATCCATATTAATTCAAATATTTAGATAAAAACTAACTTTTTAAAATTTTGGTTTATAGCAGAGACATAGGTAAGATTTGAGTTTAGACTTAGAAATAGCTAGCTTTTATTTCAGTTGTAGATATTTAGCCTTTGTCTTTTGTTGTATTATAAAGTGTACATTGTGATTAATCTAAAATTTTAGTTACATCAAAACAATGTGTTCTTGAGTTTGAATTTGTGAAGTGAAAAAATAGAAATAAGAATTCTGAACTAAAAGTATAATCTTTCATTTTCATTGTTGAAAATGGATTTTTATTTATTAATTCTTTAACATCCCACTTTTCTATATAGTATGCATTAAAACAAACTTCCCAATTGTTATATCAAGAATACACGTAGGCCTACACTGAAGTTGGAATTATATTCTGAATTCATCATTGCATTTTAGAAGGGATAGCCAGAGTACAATTTTTAAGAAATAGGTAAAAAATTTTTGTTATCTTTTAGGGCAATTTCCTTAATAACTAAAAATTAAAAAGGTTAATGAAAACCTAATATACTAAGACTAGGTTTCTGGTTGTCCAGTTGGCTGTTCAATCAATCAAAGTGTAATATGCTAATGATATGCTAAGACTGCTCAACTGCTCGCTATGACCACCAGGGGGAAGACAATTGACAGGTCATCCAGTTGCTATGATGCACACTGACCACCAGGGGGCAAGTGATCAATGCAGGAGCTGCCACTTGGTGGTCAGTGCACTCCCACTGGGGGAGTGCTGCTCAGCCAGAAGCTGGCTCACAGCTGGTGAGTGGAGCTGTGGAAGTGGGAGCCTCTCCTGCCTCTGTGGCAGTCAGACATCCCCTGAGGGCTCTCAGACTGTGAGAGGGTGCAGGCTGGGCTGAGGGACTGCCTCCCTCTCCCCCCCTGGGGTGCATGAATTTCATGCACCGGACCTCTAGTAAAATAATAAATAATCTCAAAGGTATTAGTGAGTTTTAATGTCAGAAATCTTTTGTGCATTAGAGGACTGTTGGAAAATTATTTTTGTTTTAATCAAAACAAATAACATTAAACATAGGTAACTAATCAATTAGTAACTAATTGATTTTAAATTAATTTGTTTTAAAGGTAAAAAACTTTCTATTTTAGTCTGTAAATTTACCTTACAGATTTTATTTTATTTATAAATGTTTTAATTTGTATATAAATATATCATTTACTTCTAGCTGGTGTGTAATTCAAATTTAAATAATTGATAATTAGAAATCAAATTCCTATAATCATTTTTTAAAATTGTTTAAGGTATTACAAATAGTAGTGCATATGTCTCCTTTTTCCCCCAATTGATCCCACCCAGCCTCCCCCACCCCCTGGCACATCCCTCACCCCCCCTAGTGTCTGTGTCCATTAGTTATGCTTATATGCCTGCATGCAAATCCTTTGGTTTATATCTTACCCCCCCTGCCCCCACTAAAACTCCGCTGCCTTCGCGCTGAAGTTTGATGCTTCTTTATCTTTATCTATTTTGGCTCATCAGTTTATGATGTTCTTTATATTCCACAAATGAGTGAGATCATGTGATACTTATCTCTCTCTGACTGGCCTATTTTGCTTAGTATAATGCTCTCAAGTTCCATCTATGCTGTTGCAAATGGTAAGAATTCCTTCTTTTTTTACCATAGCACAGTATTCCATTATGTAGATGTACCACCGTTTTTTAATTCACTCATCTGCTGATGGGCACTTAGGCTGATTCCAAATCTTAGCTATTGTAAATTGTGCTGTTATGAACATAGGCGTGCATATATTCTTTCTGATTGGTTTCTAGTTTCTTGGGATATATTCCTAGAAGTAGGATCACTGGGTTAAATGGGATTTCCATTTTTAAATTTTTGATGAAACTCCATACTGTTCTCCACAGTGGCTGCACTAGTCTGCATTCTCACCAGCAGTGCACAAATGTTCCTTTTTCTCTGCATCCTGGTGAGCACTTCTCATTTGTTGATTTGTTGATGATAGCCATTCTGACAGGTGTGAGATGGTACCTCATTGTCATTTTGATTTGCATCCCTCGGATGATTAGTGACTTTGAGCATGTTTTCATAAGTCTCTTGGCCTTCCTTATGTCTCTTTAAAAAGTATCTTTTTAGGTCTGTCTTGATTGGTTTGTTTGTCTTCCTTTTGTTAAGTTGTATGAGTTCCCTGTAAATGTCGGAGATTAAAACCTTATCGGAGATATCATTGGCAAATATGTTCCCCCATGCAGTGGGCTTTCTTGTTGTTTTGTTGATGCTTTCTTTTGCTGTGAAGAAGCTTTTAATTTTGATGTAGCCCCATTTGTTTATTTTCTCTTTGGTTTCCATTGCCGCAGGAGCTGTATCGGTAAAGATATTGCTTCGACATTCATCTGAGATTTTGTTGCCTGTGGATTCTTCTAATATTTTTATGGTTTTACCCATCTTATGTTTAAGTCTTTTATCTATTTTGAGTTTATTTCTGCGTATAGTGTAAATTGATGGTCTAGTTTCAGTTTTTTGCATGTATCTGATTAAATTTCCCAGCACCACTTATTGAAGAGACAGTCTTGACTCCATTGTATGTTCTTTCCTCAAATATTAATTGAGCATAATGACTTGGGTCGATTTATGCGTTTTCTACTCTATTCAATTGATCTATATATCTGTTGTTGTGCCCGTACCAGGCAGCTTAGAGGACAATGGCTTTGTAATACATTTTGATATCTGGTATTGAGATCCTACCTACTTAGTTCTTTCTCAGGATTGCTGCAGCTATTCAAGTTCTTTTTTTATTCCAGATGAATTTTTGGAGAGTTCTTTCTGGATCTGTGAAATATGCTGTTTTTATTTTAATAGGGGGTGCATTGAATCTATAGATTGCTTAGCGTAGTATGGACATTTTAATTATGTTGATTCTACCAATCCATGAACATGGTATGTTCTTCCATCTGTTTAAGTCTTCCTCTATCTGTTTTTTCAATGTCCTGTAGTTTTGTGAGTAGAAGTCTTTTACCTCCTTAGTTAAGTTTATTCCTAGGTATTTTAATTTTTTTTTTTTTTGTAAAATGCTAAATGGGTTGTTTTTTTAAATCTCTGTTTCTGTAAGTTCACTATTGGTATATAAAAATGCCATAGATTTCTTGGTGTTAATTTTGTATCCTGCAACATTGCCAAATTCATTTATTAAGTCTAATAATTTTTTGATGTATTCTTTAGGGTTTTTTATGTACAATATCATGTCATCTGCAAATAAGGACAATTTCACTTCTTCTTTTCCAATTTGGATGCCTTTTATTTCTTCTTGCTGATTGCTTTGGCTAGCACTTCCAGTACCATGTTGAACCAGAGTGGTGTAAGTGGGTATCTCTGTGTTGTTCCTATTTTTAAGGGAAATGGTTTTAGTTTTTGCTCATGGAGTATGATGTTGGCTATAGGTTTGTCATATAAAGCTTTTATTATGTGAGATATGATCCTTCTATTCCCACTTTGTTGAGCATTTTCATCAGAAAAAGGTGATGGACTTTGTCAAATGCCTTTCCTCATCAATTGATATGATTATGTGATTTTTGTCTCTCAATTCATTTATGTGATGGATCACGTTTATTGATTTGCTGATATTGTACCAGCCTTGCATTCCTGGAATAAATCCCACTTGGTCATGGTGTATGATCTTTCTAATGTAATTCTAGATCCAGTTTGCTAGAATTTTGATGAAGATTTTAGCATCTATGTTCATCAGGGATATTGGCCTCTAATTCTCTTTCTTTGTGATGTCTTTATCTGGTTTGGGGATTAGGGTAATGCTGGCCTCAGAAAGAGCTTGGAAGTGTGCCTTCTTCTTCAATTTTTTGGAATAGTCTGAGAAAGATTGGTTTTAGTTCTTTTTTGAATGTTTGGTAAAACTCTTCTGTGAAGCCATCTGGTCCAGGGCTTTTGTTTGCTGGAAGCTTTTTGATTACTATTTTAATTTCCTCAGTGGTTATCATCCTATTCAGATTTTTTTGGTTCTTCCTGATTGAGTTTTGGAAGCTTGTATTTTTCTAGGAATGTGTCCATTTTTGTCTTTGGAGGAGAGTTATTCATAGTGTTTTTTTTACAATCCTGTGTGTATCAGTGGAGTCAGTTGTTACTTCTCATCTTTCATTTCTGATTTTCTTTATTTGGGTCCTTTCTCTTTGTTTCTTGGTGAGCCTGGCTAGAGGTTCATCCACTTGTTTATTCTTTCAAAAAACCATCTCTTGGTTTCATTGATCTGTTGTATTTTTTTTTTGTCTTTCTGTCATTTATTTCTGCTCTGATTTTTCTTATATCCTTCCTTCTGGATACTGTGTGATTTTCTTGTTGCTCTCTTTCTAATTCTTTGAGTTGCAATGTTAGATAATTTATTACCAGTTTTTCATGTTTTTTGAGGTAGGTCCGTAGAGCTATGAACTCCCTCTCAGGACTGCTTTCATTGTGTCCCATAGATTTTGAGTTGTTGTGTTTTCTTTGTCATTTGTTTCTAGGATGCTTTTTATTTCTTCTTTGATTACTTTGGTAACCCAATTATTGTTTAATAGCATGCTATTTAGCCTCCAAGTGTTTGATATTTTTCATTGTTTTTATTGTATATTTCTAGTTTCATGCCATTGTGATATGAGAAAATGCTTGTTATGATTTCTATCCTCTTGATTTTGAAGAGACTTTGCCTGTGTCCTAATATGTGGTCTATCTTTGAGAATGTCCCATGTGCACTGGGGAAGAATGTGTATTCTGTAGCTTTGGGGTGAAATATTCTGAAGATGTCAATTAAGTCCATCTGATCTAATGAGTCATTTAGGGTTGGTGATTCTTTGCTGATTTTTTTATTTAGATGTTTTATTCAGTGGTGTCAGTGGGATATTAAAGTCTCCTACTATGACTGTATTGCTATCAATTTCTCCCTTGATATCTTCCAGAAGTTGTTTATGTATTTGGGTGCTCCTGTATTGGGTTCATATATGTTTACCAGAGTTATATCTTCTTAATGAATTGCTCCCTTTAGTGTTATATAGTGGACTTCCGATCTCTTGTTATGGCCTTTACTTTGAGGTCTATTTTGTCAGATATAAATATTGCATCCCCAGCTTTTTTCTTATTTCCATTTGCCTGAAAAAATTTTTTTCCATCCCTTCACTATCAGTCTGTGTGAATCCTTTGTTCTGAGGTGGGTCTTTTGCAGACAGAAAATATATAGGTCATGTTTTCTTACCCATTCAGCTACTCTATATCTTTTTATTGGAGCATTTAATCCATTTATGTTTAATGTTATTGTTGATAAGTACTTGTTTGTCTTCATTGTTATTCTTATTGTTAGTGTTTCTTCTTGCCTTTCTGTTTCTTCTTTTTACAGCAGTCTCTTAAGCATTTCTTGTATTGCTGGCTGTTTAGCCTTTTTTGTCTGTGAAGATCCTGGTTCCACCTTCAATTTTGAATGATAGCCTTGCTGAGTATAGTATTCTTGGATTCATTCCCTTGCTTTGCATCACTTCATATATTTCATTCCATTCCTTTCTGGCCTGGTGTGCTTCTCTTGAGAAATCAGTTGATATTCTAAGAAGAGAACCCTTGTAGGTAATTTTCTGTCTCTCTCTGGCAGCCTTTAAGATTCTTACTTTATCATTGATGTTTATAAATTTAATTATGATGTATCTTGGTGTCAGTCTTTTGGGGTTCATCTTGTTTGGAACTTTATGTGCTTCTTGGACTCGTGCAGGTTTTTTATTGCCAATATCAGAGAAGTTTTGTGTCATTATTTGTTCAAACAGGTTTTCTATTCCTTGCTTCTCTTGCTTTTCTTCTGGTACCCCTATTATGTAGATGTTGTTTTATCTTGTGTTGTCCCAAAACTCCCTTAGGCTTTCCTGTTGCTTTTCAAATGTTCATTCCAGTTGCTGGTGTGTTTGTGTGTTTTTTCCTACCTTGTCTTCTAATTTGCAGATGTGGTCCTCATCCTCTTCTAGTCTGCTGTTTAAGCCTTCCATTGTGTGTTCTTTATTGCAGCTATGTTGTTCTTAATTTCCTCTTGGTTCCTTTTCATGTTGGCTACGTTCTCATTCAGCTCCTTATAATTCTTGTTCAATTGTGTGTATTTGTCATTGAATTTTGTGTATTTGCATCTAGCCATTTGAGCATTCTTATAATCATTATTCTGAATTCTTTCTCTGACATGTTACTTGCCTCCATTTCATTTAACTCACTTTCTTGTGATTCTCTTTTTCTTTTTCTCTTTTTGGGGTGGGATTGTTGTTGTTTTTTTGTCTTCCCATGTTTTGCTGTAACATTCTAATTGTTTCTGTGTCCTAGATCTGACTGCTTTGCTACACAGATTCTTTTGGGGATGGTGCTACTGGTGTGATCTCTCAGATCTCCTGGGCTTGGTAATCTGGTGTAGCTACCTATTTGAGCTATTTGGGTTCTCTTGATGTAGGCCTATCAGCTGTAAACATGCAACTTTGGTGTCTAGAGGTCAGCAGCCATGGCAGGGGAGGAGGGGTGTCCTAATTTTTGCTACCTTGTGCCCTTGTTTCAAATTGTGTGTGCCCCGTAGGGACTCATAGTGGGACCCAGGAGCCATCTGTCAGAGTGGTGGGTCTTAGGAGGCCTGCACTCTGGAAAGGTGCAACTGTTGGGTGCAGAGTTCTATAGCTGTGGGGTGGGCAGACTCAGCTTTTGCTGATGCCTTCATGATTGGATACATGCACCCCTATTGGTAGCTCATAGGGGCACCTGCTGTGCATTTGCCAGCACAGTGTACTGACACACTCTGAAGGGCCCTGGCACTGAAGACATGTGGTCGAGATGTCTGTGGGAAGGTATCCAGGAAGAGGGAATTCAGAATTTCTACTGCTCAACAGTCTGCCGCTGTTTGTATAAGTGCGTACCCGGTGGGGGCTCACAGCAACACCCAAGAGCTGCCTTTGGTAAAATGGGCTTGGGTGGCCTGTGCTCTGGAAATGCATGACTGTAATGTCCAGAGTTTTGCAGCTGTGGGGAGGGAAGACTCAGTTTTTGCTGCTGTACCTATGGTGGATAGGTGTGCACTCCCAGGGGCTCCCATGGTACATTTGCCAGCACAGCACACTAGTACACTTTGAAGGGCCCTGGCACTGAAGCCATGTGATTAAGGTGTCTGGGGCAGGTATCCAGGATGAGTGAATTCAGAATTTCTACTGCCAGAGCAGTGTTTTCCTGTTTGTATAAGGTTGCACCCAACAGGGGCTCCCAGCCGCTCTCAGGAGTGGCCTGTGGATCGATGGGCTCAGGGGGCCTGTGCACTGGAAACGCACAACTGTGTCAGTGTATTTGCTGGCACAAAGCTCTGACACACTCTGAGGGGACCTGGTGCTGAATTTGTGCAGCTGGGGTTTCTATGGGCAGTAATTCAGGAAAAGGAAATTCAGAATTTCTACTGCAGAATATCATGCCCTTGTCTGTTCAAAATCGCACCCAATGTGGGTTCACAGCAGCATCTTAGAGATGCCTGTGGAGTGGTGTGCCCAGGAGGCCTGTGCACTGGAAACACATGACTGAGATAGTGCATTTGCCAGCATGGAGCTTTGACACACTCTGAGGGGCCCTGGCACTGAAGTCGCAAAGCTGTGGTGTCTGTGAGCAGTTATTCAGGGAGAGGAAATTCAGAATTTCTACTGCGGAGCAGTGTGCCCTTGCCTGTACAAAATCACATTCAATGGGGTCGCACAGTGGCTCCCAAGAGTGGCCTGTGGAATGCTGTGCCCAGGAGGCCTTCATGCTAGAAATGCACGACTGTGATGTCTGGAGGTATGCCACTGGGGAGGGGGGAAGTTGCACTTATTGCTGTGGAAGCAGTGCACCTTTGGAGGTGGAGGTCCCAGATCTGTGGGTCTGTAGGTGGGGCAGCAGGATTTTGGCTGAATTGGCTGCCGGGTCGTGGGCGTTGTCTAAGGGCTGTCTGAGTGGTGGTGTTGATGAGTTCCTAGAATAGCTCAATCTTCTTGAATTTTGATACACTTTGCCTGTGTCCCAATATGTGGTCTACTTTTGAATATCCTATGTCACTTGAGAAGAATGTATATTCTGTAGCTTTGGGGTGGAATGCTCTTAAGATGTCGATTAATGCATCTGATCTAGTCAGTCTTTTAGGATTGCTGTTTCTTAGCTAATATTTTTTTTTGTCTAGAAGATTTATCCAGCATTATTAGTGGGGCATTAAAGTCCCCTACTGTGATTGCATTGCTGTCTATCTCTCCCTTGATATCTTCCAGAAGTTTTTTTATGTACTTTTGTGCTCTTGCATGGGTGCATATATGTTTACCAGAGTTATATCCTCTTGTTTTATGAATCCCTTTAGAGTTATGAAGTATCCTTCCTTATCATTTGTAATGGCCTTCACTTTGAGGTCTATTTTGTCAGGTATAAATATTGCTACCCCAGCATTTTTCCCCCAAAATATCTTTGCCTGAAAGATATTTTTCCATTCCTTCACTTTTAGTCTATGTGAGTCCCTTGTTCTGCGGTGGGTCTCCTGTAGACAGTATATATATGAGTTATGTTTTCTTATCCATTTAGTTACTTGATGTCTTTTGACTGGAACATTTAGTTCATTTACATTTAATGTTATTATTTATAGGTACTGGTTTATAGCCATTTATATTCTTTACTAGAGGCCCGGTGCATGAAAATTCATGCCTTGGATAGGGTCCCTCAACCTGACCTGCTCCCTCTCACAGTCCAGGAACCCTCAGGGGTGGGAGGCAACCTGACGATCATGGGAAGGCAATGCCCAATCACACCTCTGCTGCTGCCACTGTTGGCAGTGCAAGTTTGGCTGACCCTGGTTACCTGAGCCTCGTGTTGGCCCTGGTAAGCTGGAGAGCCACCATCCAAGGCTTGCCTGTGCCTTGGGCTGGCCCTGAGTGGCTGGGAAGCTGCCATTTGAAGCTTGTTTGCACCTTGGGCCAGCCCTGAGTGGCAGAGGGCTGAGGTTACTGGTGGACTCTGGAGCCAGGTGTGCAGAGTGGCCGGGTCTGCCTGGGGCAGGCCTAGCCTTGCAGCATGTCTGCTGCCCCAGCAGGGTCTAAGGGACTGGGTGCCACCATTTTGTGGCTGTGGGTGCTGCCATTTTTGAGGCCGTGGCAGTCAATTAGCATATTCCTTCCTTATTGACTGTGGCACCATCTTTGCAACAGTGTGAGGGTCATTTAGCATATTCCCTCTTTATTAGATAGGATGCCTGTATTCCTTCTTCCCTTTCTATTTATTCATTTTACAACAATCCCTTTAGCATTTCTTGCATTGCTCACTTGGTAGTGATTAATTCCCTTAGCCTTTTTTTGGTCTGTGAAGCTCCTGATTTCACCTTCAATTTTGGTTGATAGCCCTGCTGGATAGAGTATTCTTGGATTCAGTCCCTTGCTTTGTATCACTTGTATACTTCATTTTATTCTTTTCTGGTCTGATGTGTTTCTGTTGAGAAATCATTTGATAAATTGATGGGAGAGCCTTTGTAGGTAATGCTCTGTATCTCTTACAACCTTCAAGATTCTCTCTTTGTTGTTAACATTTGCCATTGTAATTATAACATTTCTTTGTGTGGATCTTTTTGGTTCATCTTGTTGGGGACTCTCTGTGCTTGTGTGAATATTTTCTCCCCCATATCAGGGAAGTTTTCTGTCATTATTTCTTCAAATAGGTCTTCTAATCCTTGCTGCTCTTCTTGCCCTTCTGGCATCCCTATTAAACTTACGTTACTATGTTTCATGTTGACCCAAAGCTCCCTTAGGCTCTCCTGCTTTTTAACTTTTTTCTCCAGTTGCTGTTCAGATTGGGCTTGTTTCTTTGAGTTAGAACTCACTAATTTGTTCCTCTGCTTCTTCTATTTGTTGTTGAAACCTTCTATCATGTTTTTGATTGTAGCTTTATCATTTTTATTTATTTTTTTTT
>PVJC01037323.1:0-17232 GCA_004026665.1 Murina feae | reverse complement strand
ACCCGTCTTTCCCTGTCTTTATTTCCAGTTTCCCATCTAATCTAATAAAAGCAAAATATGCAAATTGACCATTTCTTTGAGATGCCTAAGCCATGCCCACCAGCCAATCAGAGCAGCTGTATGCAAATTAGCCCAGCCAACATGGAGGCCGGCACTCACGGAACTGAGTAAACAGGCAGTTTCCTTTGCAGCAGGACTAAAAGTGTTTGCAGGCCTTTCTGGGTTTTACCCAGCTCCAGGCAACAACATATTTGCAACAATGTCTCAATCATAGAAGCCTCGGGAGCTGAATCAAACAGCAGGCCAGGCCTGGCTTCTAAGGGCAACAGTGTCTCCATTATAGAAGCCACGAGGTGAAGTAGAGCCTGCCTAGGCCTCGGCTTAAAGGAACAGTGTATCAATTATAGAAGATAAACAAACCCCAGGAACCTGTTTCCAGCCAGTCTTGCTGGGACATTGGGTCAATGGGAGCTGTGGACAGCCTGAAAGTCTGAAACACTCCTCAGCCCATCACCCACGCTGGCCACACCCCAATGGGGTGAGGGACTCCACTGGGGGGCTTGGCCAACCTGCAAACAGCCATCAGCCCCTCACCCAGGCTAGCCAGGTACCCCAGTAGGGACCCAAAACCTGAAGGGACTGTGGGCAGCCTGAAAGTCTGAAAACAGCCCTCAGACCCACACCCAGGCTGGCCAGCTACCCCAGTAGGGACCCAAAACCTGAAGGGACTGTGGGAAGCCTGAAAGTCTGAAAATGGCCCTCAGGCCTGCTCCCAGGCTGGCCACGCCCCAATGGGGTGAGGGACCCCACTGGGGAGCTTGGCAAGCCTGCAAACAGCCATCAGTCCCTCACCCAGGCTGACCAGGCACACCAGCAGGTGGACATCCCCAGAGGGGTCCCAGACTGCGAGAGGGCACAGGTCGGGCTGAGGGACCTCCTGAGTGCACAAATTTTTGTGCACCGGGCCCCTAGTCCTATATAATAAATGGGTAATATGCAAATTGACACTAACAGCAGAACCACTGGGAATGAGTGGTCACTATGACACACACTGACCACCAGATGTTCAATGCAGGAGTTGCCCCTGGTGGTCAGTGCACTCCCACAGGAGGTGTTCTCTCAGCCACAAGCCAGGCTGACAGCTGCCAGTATAGCGGTGGTGGTGGGAGCCTCTCCTGCCTCCTCAGCAACCCTAAGAATGTCTGACTGCCAGCTTAGGCCCGATTGCCCAGGGAACAGGCCTAAGCCATCAGGTGGATATCTCCTGAGGAGTCCCAGATTGCGAGAGGGCACAGGCCAGGCTGAGGGACCCCCCTCACTCCCGAGTGCACAAATCTTTGTGCACCAGGCCTCTAGTTGTTTTATAACAGGGTGAAGGAGAATTACAGTGAGGCCAGCAGAACAACAGGTGGAGATAGTTATCAACAGAGTCAATGACTATTGAATTAGGAAATTACAGCCACCACAGGAGAAACTCAGGCCTCCACTCTAGCAGTCACAAATCTGGCTTTCCTTTACTATAAAACAGCCATATAAATACATAGCTAATGTAATGTACAGATATAGAGTGTTATTTCTCCTATGTTAAATTTTTGGATGAGCGCTATGCATAAACAAATCTAAATTATAACATTCCAAAAGCATATAACGTATTGGGTGAAGAATACTAACTTTTAATTAATTTTAGACCTCCATAACAACGGAGTATATAATGGTAGATTCTTTAAATTATTAAATGGTTTAAAGTTTTAGAGCTGGAGACAAGTGTAATGTATACAATCACAACACTGGGGTTAACTGGTTCAGCTTCCATGTACTAACAAGTCAAAATAATCTGAAGGTAAAGATTCTTTTATGCATTTGGGGGAACCTTCCAGTGGTCTTTTTAAAATATTTAGATTTTCTTAAACATAGTAAATAAGTCCATCTAATTTTAACACATCCAGTTTTCTTTTTCTGTAATTGTAAATTTTCTGGAGTCTCCTTCCCTATTTTGGAAGAGAATCACAGGATAAGATTCCTTAAAAATAGCCTATTTTGTGTGAAGACCAGATGTCTTCCTCTGTGGGAATGTATTTTGTCTCTGCTTATTGCAGAAGGCACTCCCAAACCCAGAAACATATGTTTGCCACCTCTATATGAGTCAGATGTACCCTCACATTTTCTCCTCCTATTCATCTGTAGAGGCCAAGTTTAGCCAAACTTAGGTTATATATATTTCCTCAGTTACCAGGGGATGTGAAGAATGTCTCAAATCACATGAGAACCATTTACTTCTCTAAAGGTTCCATGAAGACAAGGGTCTTACTTATTTACCTTTGTCACTCTAGCACCCAGGCTACTCATTGCCTAGCAACTATTCCACAGTTATTGAATGAAAAGGGCATGAAAGTAGAAAACAACAACATACAAATGAAAAGGGTTAACTCAAGCACTTATTTAAAGGTTGTGACATATGAGTGCTCAAGTTGAATGTTCCAGGGGGAACAAGGCACTTAAAGACTTTACAGGCTATATTAAGGAAGATAAAATTTCATTGTTCAAATTCTTGAAAGATATGGGGAAACAGAAGTTGTGTTAATCATAGGACAACAGGCAGGGACAACTAGATTAGGGCCATGACTTAGCAGCCATTGGTGGGACCACTGAGTTTAGTGAGGGAGGTGACCAGTTGGGGCCAAGGTCTTTCAGGGGGACAGTGAAAAATTTTACTCCTTCAGCATCACAGGATTAATGTAAGTGGGATACTCAGAATGGATGTTTTTACTTTCCAATGGATTGAATGCTGCTCAAACACAAGAGTATTAACAACAGAACATGGAATTTTGACTCTAAAAGAAACAGAAAAGAGCAGGTCAGAGAAGATGTTCTAGAAGTAGATCAGAGTATGAGTAAACCAGAAGAGGGTAAAATTTTGTTAATATCAATATTGCATTAGATAACAAAGGCAAGTAGCAAGTTAACTTTAAACACACACACACACATACACACACACACACCCTAAAAATTAGTTTTATTTAAAGTATCCAGTTACCAAAATATACAATTTTACTTTACAGGGAGAGACAATTGGAAAAAAATTCAGATTTTATTAAAACCATGACAGATGAAGAGCTATAAATACTCATATTTTTAAAAGTATGATGGATTAAATATCCAAAACAACCCCTCCCAACTGAATCAAAGATAACAAATAGAAATATAAAAAATATATTTTATAAAGTGTCAATAAGCTGGTACAAAATTAAGGAATATGAAAGATTGCCCAAATTTTTTTAAGCCAGGAAGCTTAATGACAAGGCAGATACCAAACCAGTCTCTTGACCTGTCAGTTTCTAGTGAACCTTCAAGGTTCCTGAGCTTCCTCTTTGTGAGAAAATATGAGATAAATAACTAAACCTCATGGCCCATCCATTAAGGCACCTTGCATAAGATTTTTACTCCTTCAGAATATAAGAGAAAATAAAAAAAACATTGCCAAAAAATATGATAGCAATGATGCTTAGTGAAAGGAAAAGAAAATAAATTCTTCCCTGAAAACACATAAGCACAAAATAGTCCTCACCATTGTCTACATTCAAGTTACCTTTGTGGTCTGAGAAAACCCAAAACACAGACTTTAATTTGCATTTGTCCTGGATTAGGCATACCTCCAGGATACTGAGAAAAGAAAATACCAATCCTCTCTGAGAAACTTGACAACAACCCAGAGCTCTAAGAATTTCCACAGATAAAACTCCAAGGAAACTGAGCAACTCCATACATATAACAAAATACAAGCCACAAACTAATAATGAAAACATGATACAAGTAAAAACCAGCAGAAGTAGACTCACAAACATTCCAGATATCAGAATTATCAATGAGAATAAAACAAAAATATGTTTTTAAAAAATGAGATCCTTGAGGATGACCTGGGAAGACGAGATTTTTAGGGAAAGAACAAACAGATTTAAAACATAGCCACATAGCCGAGTCAGCATGGCTCAGTGTTTGAGCATCAACCTATGAACCAGGAGGTCATGGTTTGATTCCCAGTCAGGGCACATGTCTGGGTTGCAGCTCGATCCCCAGTGTGGGGTGTGCAGGAGGCAGGCAATCACTGATTCTCTTTCATCATTGATGTTTCTATCCCTCCTTCTCTCTCCCTTTCTCTCTCTGAAATCAATAAAAATTTATTTTAAAAATTAAAGGTAACCAAATAGAATATGTGAAAAGAATAATACAGTACATAAAATGTAAAATTTAGAGTATGAATTTAAAAAGGGATTACTTTTATTTGGCTTTGTATACACTGGAAGTATAATTTGAAGAAAGTTTCTGCAATGCATCCAAGAAGAATCAATATATAAATATAAAAGAGAAGGCAAGAGATGTGGAGAATAAAATGAAAAGTACATTGCCTACTCCAAGCCCCACAGTACAGGAGCATTGTTCATTTCTCTACTAATGTACTCCAGTACATTAAGGTCTAAAATTATTCAAGGATCCCTTGAAAGGAAAAACCCAAAAGGATGCCGCCCTAGTTGCCACAATGCAATTCCTTGAAAATTTCTGACTTTGTAAGCATCCTATATAATAAAAGCCTAATATGCCAAGTGTCTGGTCATCCGGTTGTCCATTCAACCAATCAAAGCATAATATGCTAATGATATACTAAGCCCACTCAACTGCTCGCTATGACATGCACTGACCACCAGGGTGCAGATACTCCAACTGGTAGGTTAGCTAGCTACTGGGGTCTGGCTGATCGGGACTGAGATGGGCCAGACATGCCCTGGAGCCCTTCTGCAGTCCCTTTCTGGCTGGCCAACCTCCTGTGTCCCTCTCCAGCCCCAGTCACGCACCAATGGGGTCCCTTGGCCTGGCCTGCACTCTCTCATAATTTGGGACCCATCAGGCCAGTTTCAGCTGGATCCTGCAGGCCAGGCCAAGTGACCCACTGGTGCACAAATTTGTGCACCAGGCCTCTGGTATTTTGATAAAAGACAGGTTTGCCTACTTTTGTATGCTTTACAGCAGTGCAAAAGGGTCAGACAATAAGGCAAATTGTATAAAGTTTATTCTAAGGATTACTACAATTATAGCAAAGGAGAAGAGAAATACTCAATATTTTAGTTTTAGATTTCTGTATTCATTTAATGGTACTTTACCATGTTATATTTGGTAACTGACTTAGAAATATTAAATCTTAAGAGAAATTGAAGCAATTAATTGTCTTCTTCTAACTCAGTAACAACAGGGAATATAGTTCAGTAAGCAGTAGGAGCTCTCAGTTACCAGTTATATTAATTACTCATCTTGGAGACAAGAATGCCTGGATCATTACACAAATAAGTACTTAGAAAAGGAGGTGTTACCACAACAAAAATCTCAGGTTATTTGGTTTAGGAGTTAGATAGCCCAAAAATAAATTTTGCAGGATGGAAGAATAGAATGAAAGGGAAGAGAAAGGATACAGAAAGTCTAAGACTTGCAAGGTTGGGAGAGGTACTGCTTCTTATCCCCAGTTGGTAAAAGGTAAAAATAGATAGGCATTTTAGAAAAAAAAAAAAAAAAAAAAACACCCACAAACAAAAACTTATTAGAATTCAGCCTTACAGCAAGAACCAAATTGAAGGCATGGCTGTAGCTTAAAACTTCTGAATGTTTTGGTTATTTCACAGCACAGATCTAATTAAGGTTACAGTTACAGTACCCACTACATCATTTTAAAGTGGCTCAGATTTAAAAAGAGACAAAGGCTATCATTTTTGACTAAATCATTGTATGTTCAAGATGGGCACTTAATTAAATGTAGCCCAGTCTTTAAAATAATGTGGATGTGTCTTTTGGCATATGCTACTGATTAGAATCAAACAGATGAGAACTCAACTTGTAGTTGTAGTCCAAACAACAAGATGAGACCAAAATTAGGTGACTTTTTGAAACTGAAAATGACTTGTGGGCCCTAAAGAACAAGCTGAGAAAACTCAAGCCCTAAGGAGGGTATATTCTCCAAAGCCACTCCTCAGATGTAATCAAGGAAGATAATGGAGAAAGAAAGAAACACCTCAGGTCTGATGTCAAGGACCTTGGAAAATGATAGACTAGGAAGTCCAAGTCCCTCCCAGGAAGTAGAATTAAGTCCTACTTAGAAACATCCTCACAGCATAAAGGCCCCTCACAACACATCCTCTGAGTGATTTTAAACATGCTATTGATTCCCAAATGTCCTTCTCTTTTCAAATCAGAATGACATTGTTGTCTCAGTTATTTTATTTTTATTCTACCAAAGTATACTGGATGGGTGACAAACAAATACCTTGTCATCTTAAGTCTTAGGTTTCCTGATAATTAAGAACTACACCTGGATCTGGTATAAAAAATTTCATCACTCTGAGATGCTGGGCTTTGAGTTTGATGTACTGACTGGAATTGACTTTTGGGTTGTATCTCTAAAGAAAGGTGAAAGTGTTTGGGATGCAGGAAAAAAAGTGATGACTTGCATAGTTGGTGGCTAGAAAGGCAGATGTTGTGATTTTTGCTATTTGCATCGTCTCTTTCTTGTACAGTGGCAAGATTATACTTCCTGGCACCCTTTAAAATGGGTAAGGCCTCATGACTACTCTGGAACAATGAGGTGTGGAGAACAAAGGTCACTCCCAAGCCAAGTACTTAACTACCAGCGCTAGACCTTCCAGAATTCTATCTCTCCCTTTGTCTTAGCAACTACCATAGCTTCATATGGTGGCTGATCCATCAGTCCTTGAGCGACTGTGACAAGTAGAACTCCTTGGCTGATCCACAGTTGACATGTTCATTTCTCACTCAGGCATGCTGCCTGTTTTTAAGCTGCAAAGTTATGGGGTTATGGGATGTTTAGCACTGCAACATAATCTAATCCATCTCGACTGACAAAAGAACCAGTAGGGAGGGTGGAGGGCAAGGTAATGGGCATAGTTTTCTTCTTGGCATACTATCCCCAAAAGATATGAAATTATTGGCTTCTAATTTTAGGGCCTGAATATTAAAGTTAGTTACATTTGTTTCTCCAGATAAAATTTCAGCATATGAAATTGATCAAAAAACATATAGAGTGTATAATGCAGAGAGAGGAACTCTATAGGAGAAAAATATCTTTGTGAAGTATATAGCCACAGGCTACTTATGGGAAAGAAAACCACAAGCTAGAAAGTATATAACAAAATGCTCAAACTCATTAGTAATTAAAGAAATGTAGGTTAAGAAAATATATGATTTAATATCTGGAAATAGAAAGCTAGATAAATTTCAAGTGTTGGCAAGAGTGTGGGAATATGGGAATCCTCAAGAACTGTTGATGGGAAAGACTAGTGAAGTCTTTCCAGCAGACAAATAGTTACCACATAGTCAAATTAAGAATCCATAAAACTAGTTCTGGGTGTACAAGGTATAAAGTAGAAAAAATATCCAGAGTGAAACAAAATCATTTCTATATATATATATATATATATATATATATATATATATATATATGCAGGAGAGTACACATTTTCAAAGAACCTAGACATAAGTATAAACATTTTCTCAATTAAAATGTTTGCCAATATCAGTAGAGGGCAATGGGAGTAAAGAAACGAGGGTAAATAAAAATAGCAAAAGCCTTAATGATAATGATCCACAAACTGATTTACATCACCATCTGCACTGGAAATCTTTCCCCAAATAAATAACTTCGCTACTTGCCTCATCCCAACTGAAAGTGGGTTATAGCAAAGGAGCAAATAATTTTTTCAGTAGTTCAAGATCCTTTGAGCATCAATAAGTGTCAATGGCCAGAGTGGAACCATTTTATAACTTTTAAACAGCAGTATGCAAATAAATGTTTAACAATTGGTTCTGGGATGGGAGAGTCTCAAATGTTCCCACCATAGCTGATTTCAAAGTATCAACGATTTAAAAAACAGATGGCAAAATTCATGAAAATTTAACAATTCGCCCTAATGAGGGCAAGAGCTTGTTCCAGACCACACTGCCTTTGACATTCCAGAATTACAGCACAAGACCCACTGATTTAAATATAGATCTTGCCAAGAGTGGTACACCAAGTAAACACTTAAAGGTTTTCTATCTATAATCTCTCAAAAAGTGACTCATTTTATTGACTCTTTAATCCAACTTAGAGGAACTTCTCCCATCTTTCAGTTTGAAATCTTTATCACAAAAAAAACAGACCCCATTATTTAACGTGGGGGGTCTAGCTACAGCTAGACCTGAATCAAAAGGCTAAACCTTTGGTGATGTATTATGTTCCTGCTTAGGGGATAGTCTTACCACTTGGACAAAAGACCTTAGATAAGGTTAGGTGATACAGTGTTTCTGGACCTACCATTTCACAAAGGCTTTCTATTTTCCCCAAACACTGATATCTTTCACCTAATGAACCTGCTCGCCTGTTCAGCAGCATGAGTGTTCAAACCTGTTCTATTGCCAACATCCAATTTTCTCCTTGTTCCTCTTTTAGCAGATGCTCTTTTTCAACAGAGATGGGGAAAATTACATAATTTCTCAGGGTCCCAGTTTCCTCTACTATTGAGTGAGAAGAGTGCAACTTGCTGAGCTTTTATGAAGATTATACTTGAACATATCAATAGTGCACTTGGGACAGGGTACACGCTTGCATTTTAGTTTCCTTTTCTTCTTGGCTCTTGTGTCCTAACCCAGTTTGGTGGACTAATAAACAACAACAAATTGGTAGCAAAATTAGTTTCTGACCTAACTTACTTCTTTGCTAAGAGTCAGTTTATTCCTGTAGAGCATTTTTTGCACCACATTTGCAATATATGACATTTAAACATTTCAACTCAGCTTTAGAACTCCCATGCCATGAAACACATGATGTCCTCATCAGTAACCAGGAAATAATTACAGAATCTATTTGTCCAAACTTCACTCTATAGGCTCAAATAGCTGAAACTTATAACACACCTCATAAATGAGCAGAAACGATCAATTTAGTTGAGGTTCTCAACAAGGCAGGTACTCTAGCCTAAGGTACATCTTGAAAACATCTTTAAAAAATGTTGTTATTGATTTTTTCCCCCCAATCACTCTTTAATTTGTTAGCTTTCATTTTGTTATTTCAAAATTATCTATACATTTCTAGATAAATTTCCCTGGAAAATTCATTTCTCTTTCAAACAGTTTTTTTTTGCTTTGTACATGTTTCCAGGAAAACAACTACAGTCTTCAAGGCCAGGGTGAATGCAAAACAAATAACTTTTATCAATGAAAGTGGAAAGTATCAATTAATTACTGATCAGAACATTCTTTCTTTTTTTAAAATTTTGTTTTATTGCTTAAAATATTACAAAGAGTGTTAAATAAGTCTCCATTTTTCCCCTTGACCTTCCCCCCTCCTCCTCTACCCCCCGGTGTCTTGTATCCATTGATTATGCTTATATAGATGCATAAAAGTCCTTTGGCTGATCTCTTTCCCCTCCCCCCCAACCCTCCCAAGCCTTCCAGCTGTAGTTTGACAGTCTGTTCAATGCTGTTCTGTCTCTGTATCTATTTATGTTCATCAGTTTATAATGGTCTTTATTATCCATAAGTAAGTGAAATCATGTGGTATTTTTCTTTCATCAACTGGCTTATTTCACTTAGCATAATGCTCTACAGTTCCATCCATGTTGCTGCAAATGGTAAGAATTCATTCTTTTTTACAGCAGCATAAAGTTCCATTGTGTAGATATACCACAGGTTTCTAATTCATTCATCTGTTGATGGGCACTTAGGTTGTTTCCAAATCTTAGCTATGGTAAATTATGCCGCTATGAACATAGGGGTGCATATATCCTTTCTGATTGGTGTTTCTGGTTTCTTGGGATATATTCCCAGAAGTGGGATCACAGGGTCAAATGGGAGTTCCATTTTTAATTTTTTGAGGAAACTCCATAGTGTCTTCCATAGTGGCTGCACCAGTCTGCATTCCCACCAGCGGTGCCGAAGGGTTCCTTTTTCTCCACATCCACTCCAACACTTGTTTGTTGATTTGTTGATGATAGCCATTCTGACAGGTGTGAGATGATACCTCATTGTTGTTTTGATTTGCATCTCTCATATGATTAGTGACTTTGAGCATGTTTTCATATGTCTTTTGGCCTTCTGTATGTCCTCTTTTTAAAAGTGTATGTCCTTTGTCCATTTTTTGATTGGATTTATTTTTTATCTTCCTTTTGTTAAGTTGTATGAGTTCTCTATAAATGTTGGAGATTAAACCCTTATCAGTGATAACATTGGCAAATATGTTCTCCCACACAGTGGGCTTTCTTGTTGTTTTATTGATGGTTTCTTTTTGCTGTGAAGAAGCTTTTTATTTGTTATTGATTTTAGAGAGAGTAGAAGAAAGGGAGCGATAGAAATATAGATTCTAGAGAAACATCAATTGGCTGCCTCCTGCATGCCCCCTAATGGGGATTGAGCTCACAACCGGGTACATGCCCTAACAGGAAATCAAACTGGAGACCTCCTGGTGCTTGGGACAATGCTCAACCAACTGAGCCACACCAGCTGGGCCATGGGAACATTTTTGCTTATCTGATGATTGGGGACAGAGACATGGAGTCTTAGGGTCCAGGGATGTCACATATTCTAAAACACACAGTACAATGTCACAAAGAAAGCATCTTCCTGAACAATTTTTAAAAAATGTATAACTGATTTTATTTTTTTCCAATATCACTATGTTCTGTTAAAAGCAAAGGAACAACAACTGGAGGACGATAAACAGCTCCTTCTATGGTCCCTGAGCAAGGAGCCCAAATGGCCACTGTCAGGGAAGGTGTAGATTACAGACTAGGCTGCTGAACAAATGTTTTATATCCATGGTGCCAATCTCACTACAAGTATGAATTAATAATACTTTAGTAGATGAGATACTGGAAATACTTTACATATTTTTTATACAAAAAGTCAACATAATTTAAGAGAAGCATGTATAGAAGGAAAAGCTTAAGTGGGATAAAGACTATTCTAAAACTATTGAATGATTTACTTTCTCTTGACTTTTTATCCACTAAATGCTGCGTAGCATTTCAAGTGCATATTAGTCAAAATGGAGTAAAGACTTAAATGATAGCCTCAAAACCAAAAAAATCCAAGAAGAAAACTTAGGCTGTAAAAAAATCTCAGCTATTTCTCATAGCAATATTTTTTCTGATATATTTCCTCAGGCAAGGGAAACAAAAGAAAAAGTTAACAAATGGGATTATATAAAACTAAAAAGTTTTTCACAGCAAAGGAAACAATCAACAAAATAAAAAGACAACTCACTGTATGGGAGAACATACTCACTGACACATTTGATAGGGGTTAATATCCAAAATGTATAAAGAACTTATAAAACTCAAAACAAAAAAAAAAACAAAAAAACAACCCAAACAATCTAACTAAAAAATAGGCAAAGAACCTAAATAGACAATAGGCACTTCTCCAAAGAGGACATATAGAAGGCCAATAGACATAAGATACTAATCAATAGAGAAATGCAAATTAAAACTACAATGAGATATCACCACACACCTGTAAGAATTTCTATCACCAATAAATCAACAAACAATAGTGTTGGTGAGTATGTGGAGGAAAGTGAACCCTCATGCACTGTTGGTTGGAATGCAGATTGGTACATCTACTGTGGAAAGCAGTATGGCGTTTCCACAAAAAAATTTAAAAAAATAGAACTGCCTTATGAACCAATGATTCCACTTCTGGGAATTTATCTGAAGAAATCTGAAACACTAATCTGAATGAATATATGCACCCTTGTGTCCATTGCAGCATTATATATACACACTAGAGGCCTAGTGCACAAATTCATGCACAGGTGTGGTCCAGCTGGCCCAGCCCCAATTGGAGAGGATTAGTGCTGAGCCTATCAGGAGGAGGAGATGGCAGGAGGTGGGCTGGCTGGGTGGAGGGGCCGTGGTTGATTGGTCAGTGGGCCCCACCTCTGATTGAGATTGGGAGGTCGCTTGGGGGTGTGGCTAACCATGGGGAGAAGCTATGGGTGGTGGGCCAGCTGGCCCTGCCCCCGAATGGGGTGGGGGTGCTGATCCAGGGCCAGCAGCCTGGGGGAGGGGCCATGGGTGGTTGGCCAATCAAGTGGGGCCAGCCAGGGGGAGAGGCTGTGGGTGGATCAGAGTGGTGGGGGCCCATAGGGGGCAGGAAGGAGGGGCTGCAGGCAGATCAGGGGTGAGGGCCCATAGGATATGGGGCTGGTTGGGGGGAGAATATGTGGGAGGTTGGCTGGCCCCACCCCCTATTGGGGTGGGGGGAAATCAGGGGCGGGACCAGCTGAGGGGAGGGGCTGCTGACCTATGTTGTGGGGTAGGCCAAATGGGGGCAGGGCTGGCCAGGGATAGGTCATTTGGCTGCTGGCCATACCCTTGATCAGGGTGGGAGAGTCTCATAGTGGGCAGCATTTATTAAAGGATACTTTTGAGTATAGTAACTGGGAAGAATGGGAAAAGAGCAGTTTGAGCAAAGAAATAAGTAAAGCTGCAATGATGGCCAGGGGTCAGCCTCAGTGAACCACATAGAGAGCTCTTGGGTCAATAGGGAAAAAAGGAGACATATGTACCTGATTGGGCCGGTTCTCTGGGCACAGTGGGCATCATAGAGGCTGGTTGTTATGGCCATTATGGCATTATGGTTGCTGGCTTTTTATAATATAGACTAGGGGTCCAGTGCACAAAAATTTGTGCACTCGGGAGGTCCCTCAGCCTGGCCTGTGCCCTCTCCCAGTCAGGGACCACTCTGGGAATGTCCACCTGCTGGCATGACTGGCCAGCCTGGGTGAGGGGCTGATGGCTGTTTGCAGGCTGGCCAAGCCACCCAGTGGTGATCCTGACTCCATGGGGTGTGACCAGCCTGGGTGAGGGGCTGATGGCTGTTTTCAGACTGGCCAAGCTCCCAAGTGGGGTCCCTCACCCCATTGGGGTGTGGCCAGCCTGGGTGAGGAGCTGAGGGGCATTTTCAGGCTGCTCACAGTCCCTTCAGATTTTGGGTCCCTACTGGGGTACCTGGGCAGCCTGGATGAGAAGCTGAGGGGCATTTTCAGGCTTCCCACAGTCTCTTCAGGTTTTGGGTCCTTACTGGGATACCTGGCCAGCCTGGGCAAGGGGCTGATGGCTGTTTGCAGGCTGCCCACAGCCCCTTCAGGTTTTGGGTCCTTACTGGGGTACCTGGCCAGCCTGGGTGAGGGGCTGATGGCTGTTTGCAGGCTTGCCAAGCCCCCCAGTGGGGTCCCTCACCCCATTGGGGTGTGGCCAGCCTGGGTAATAGGCTGATTGGTGCTTTCAGGCTTTAAGATTGCCCACAGCTCCCATTGACCCAATGTCCCAGCAAGGTGGCTGGAAGCAGGTTTCTGAGGTTTATCGTCTATAATTGATGTACTGTTCCTTTAAGCTGAGGCCTAGTAACAAAGCCTCCTCTGTTTCACCTCGGGCTTCAATAATGCGACAATATTACCCTTAGTAGTCAGGCCAGGCCTGCTGTTTCCTTCAGTTGCAGACACTTCTATGATTCATATTTTGTTGCAAATCTGTTTTGCCTTGAGCCAGGATAAGCTGAGCAGTGGCAAACAGTTTCAGTTTCATTCCTGCTGCAATGGAAGCTGCCATTTACTCAGGTCCGTGAGTGGTGGCCTCCATGTTGGCTGGGTTAATTTGCATACAGTCACTCTGATTGGCTGGTGGGCGTGGCTTACCCGTCCCGAAGAGACGGTTAATTTTAATATTACACTTTTATTAGTTTAGATAATATATTTTTATTAAAGGGAAAGGAGAGGTAGAAATATCAATGATGAGAGAGAATCATTGATTGGCTGCCTTCTGCATGTCCCACATGACTGAACCCAAAACCCAGGCATGTGCCCTTGACTGGAATCAAACCCAGGACCTTTCATTCCATAGGACAACATTCTATTCACTGAGCCAAACCTGAAAGGACTATGGGCAGCCTGAAAATGCCCCTCAGCTCCTCATCCTTACCCGAGGATATTTTTCCAGAATTTTATTTACTTATTTATTTATTTATTTATCTTTTAGAGAGAGTGGAAGGCGGGGGAGAGACATTGAGAGAAACATCAATAAATCCATGTTAGAGAGAGACATCAATTTGTTGCCTCACACACACAGCCTGACTAGAGCTGGGAACTGAGTCTGCAACCGAGGTACATGTCCTTAACCAGAATCGAACCCAGGACTCTTTGGTCTGTGGGCTGATGCTCTATCCACTGAGCAAAACTGGCTAAAGCAATAGCCAATATTTGGAAGCTGCCCAGGTGTCTACTACTAAATGAGTGGATAAAAAAGAGTGGTACATTTATACAATGGAATACTAGTTGGCTATAAAAAAGAAGGAAATTTTACCTTTATGACAGCATGGATGGACCTGAATAGTATTATGCTACATGAAATAAGCCAGTCAAAGACAGACAAGTACCATATAATTTCACTCATATGTGGAATCTATTGAACAAAATGAACTAACAAGAGAAATAGAGCCCGACTCTATCTATGAGTCTGTGTGACAGCTGTTGGCTGGGTGGTGGTGGTGGAGGAAGGATTGAGAGAAGAGAGAGATGAGAGAGAGAGAGAGAGAGAGAGAGAGAGAGAGAGAGAGAGAGAGAGAGAGAGAGAAACTCCTGGACACAGACAATAGTGGGGTGATTGCCAGGGTGAGAGGAGGTGAGGTGAGGTAGAGGGCTGTATAAGGGAATAAAGTGATGGATGGAGATTTGACTGGGCATGGTGAGCACACAATACAGTGTACAGATGATATATTGTAGTATTGTGCACCCAAAACCTGTAGAATTTTGTTAACCAGTGTCACCTCAATAAATTCAATAAAAAGGAAAAAGAGGGGTTTCAGTGCAGAAGTGCAATTACAGTGCTGCAGAAATGTGGAGGCAGTCTGCAACTATGTAATAGCTTTGGGACTCCTTTTAAGGTACTTGATGTCAAATATTACTAAATTAGCAGAACATATGGGGAACTCACTACATTTCATTATAAAAATGTTTTTTAAATTTCACATCCTTACCATCTTATATTATTTTTATAGTACAAGGACAAAAACTTATGTGGTGAAAATAGCATTGTAATTATTGTGGAGCTGCCTGTTCTCAGCTCTTACCACAATATTGTCCCTAATGGTTCATTACGTAATGTCTGTATAGCCTCTTGTTTTAGTTTATTTCCAATCCTTCCTATAGTCCCTATTGCTTACTGAGGAATATAGCCTCCCAGTCTGTTTTCACTGAGACTGAACATATGCCCCAACAGGTAATGGATTTTCAAAATAGGATGAGATGTGACACTTTGTCACTATCATATCCTATGTCATAAGATAGGAAACTTTAACTCAAAGTTGTAATGTTAACTCCTTTGCAAGAATCACATATCTGCCACTGTTTTCACTTCAATAATCTGTAATTTATTTTCACACTAGAGGTCCGGTGCACCAAATTCTTGCACGGGAGTGAGGGGGAGCGGTGTCCCTCAGTCTGGCTTGCACTCTCTCACAATCCAGGACCACTGGCTCCTGAATGCCTATCTGCCTACCTGATTGCCCCAACCACTCTGCATTCCTTCCTGATCACCCCTAACCACTCTGCCTGCCTGCTTGATGCTTCTAACTGTTCGCCTGCTTGCCTTATTGCCCCTAACCATTCACCTGTCTGCCTGATTGCCCCTAACCACTTGCCTGCCTTCCTAATTGCCCCTAATCACTCTACTTGCCTGCCTGATCACCTCTAACCCCTCTGCGTGCCTGCCTGGTCACCCCTAACTACTCGCCTGTTTGCCTCATCATCGCCTGTCTGCCTCATTGCACCTAACCACCTCTGCCTCAGGCCCTTCCAACCCCCCACCTGCCGTGACTTCATCCAGAAGGAAGTCCGGAATGACATCTGGAAGATTGTTTGGCTGCCCAGTCTAATTAGCATACTATGTTTCTTTTATTATAGATGTTATTCCTGCTTCAGCTGGGGCTGTTCTCTCTCATTATATACAAACTAGAGGCCCAGTGCACAAAAATTTGTGCATTTGGGGATGTACCTCAGCCTGTGCCCTCTAGCAATCTGGGACCCCTCGGGAGATGTCTACCTGCTGGCTTAGGCACAGTCTCTTCAGGGTTTGGGTCCTTACTGGGGTGCCTGGCCAGCCCGGGTGAGGGGCTGATGGCTGTTTGCAGGCAGGCCACATTCCCTTCAGGGAATGGGTCTTGCTGGAGTACCTGGCCAGCCTGGGTGAGTGGCTGATGGCTGTTTGCAGCGAGGTTGGCTGAAAGCTGGTATCTGGGACTTATTTAACTTCTAAAGTTGAAACTTTGTTGCTTTAACTGAGCGCAGGTCGGGTTGCTCCTGACAATCCAGGCTCCCAGCACTTCCTTGAGCCCAAGGCGGGAAGCAGGTATCTGGGGTTTATTTATCATCTATAATTGAAATTTTGTTGCCATGAGTGGAAGCCACAGCCAGCCTAGGCAAACAGGAACCTTAGCTTCTTCCATGGCCAGGGCAAGCATCTTGCTTATTCCAGCTCCATGGCTGCTGGCCACCATCTTGGCTGGGTTAATTTACATACAGCTGCTCTGATTGGCTGGGAGCATGGCTTGGCTGGTGGGCATGGCTTAGGTGTCTTGGCATGATGATTAATTTGCATATCACTTTTTTATTAGAGTAGATAAGTTCTTTTTCTCTTATACACAAGAGTAACACTTGATTTTATTCTAGTGTCCACCAGTATCACTGCTTCAGCTTCCCTATATGCCTTACATGGAATGACTCTGATCTTCTCACCTATTCAAGAAGCTTCTAATACTTAGCTATTTCATTGTATGTTGATGCAGTTATGACTGAACATTTTACATGTTGGAATATAAAATTTATTTTAAAATAAAAAAATTCTTCCTTATATTAAATTAAAAAGTGATAGCCAGAGGCAAAGGGAGGTGGGGAGTTGGTGAAGGTGGACAAAGGAGTGGGGAATGGGGACAGAAAAAGACTATGCTCTTGGCGCAATGAGTGCATGATATAATGAATTGTAAACTTGAAACTTGTATGGTTTTGTGAACCAATGTCATCCCAACAAATTCAATAAAAACTTATTTAGTTAGGTTATATTAGTGATTAATTTCATTTTAGCATAAAGAAGAAGACATTGCAAACATTTGTTGTAAGGGTAGGTTGGACAGATAGGGCTAAGAACT
>PVJC01037322.1:0-17266 GCA_004026665.1 Murina feae | reverse complement strand
GTAATATCTATGAATTGCTTTATTTTGTAAGAAAAGAAAGCTAATCTGCATGTAGTTTTACTACATTTACTTTGACAGCGTGTTGCAAATTATTTAAAGTCCACTCACTGGTAGCTGATGAGCAAAAAACTTGTCAGAAGGTATATATACATGGTGGGGCAAAAATAGGTTTACAATTCATATGGAAAATAATACAGTAATTAATAAGTTGAAATACAGGAATAAACTGTGTTTTGTGTATTCACAGCTGTACCCTACTTTTGCACCATCCTATATATCTGTTTTAGTGAAGGAGCAGGCATTTATTTGATCCATAGGGTAGACAGATCGTGGTTTTGTAAATTATAGCTAAAAACATGGACAAAGCAGCTATGTTATTTCACATGTTATGCTTTTACTTTGTTAAGATTTGTCAGCAAAGCATTGATAATTGAGAAGATGCTCACAGCATATTAGCAAAAGGCCACAAAGACCCCTTGTATTGATATAGTTAGGAGCATAGGAAACCAGATTTGGTAATTCTTTTACAGTCTGATTTTATATTTGGAGTTTCTATTATTTACTTAAATCAGTATTCTAACCCATCTGGTCATTTTACTTTTTGAATACACCTACATAGTATGTTAGGAATGAATCAGGTCTGTTAGCCTTAAAATTTAGATGAATGGTGACATTTTTGGTAAACAGGAGAAAAAAGGGAAACCACCATAATCCATTATTTACTACCTTCTCTTTCTTCACCTAAGCCATCTCATCAAGAAAAGGGAAATATGGATGGATATTGAGGACATTATGCTAAGTGAAATAAGACAGACACAAAAGACAAATACTGTATCATTCTACTTATATGAGCTATTTAGAGTAGTCACATTCAGAGAAAGTAAAATGGTGTTGCCAGGGGCTGGAAGGAAGGGGAAATGAGGAGTGTTGTATAATAAGTGTAGAGTTTCATTTTTTACAAGATGAAAACGTTCTGGAGATTGGCCGTGCAACATTGTGAATATACTTTAAAAATGTGCATTTAAAAATGGTTAAGATGGTAAATTTTATGTGTATTTTACCACAATTAAAGAAAATGTCAATCTCAAAAGTTTGTATACTATATGATTCCATTTATACAGCATTCTCAAAGTGACAAAACTATAGAGATGGAGAACAAATGAGTGGTTGCCAGAGTCAGGGACAGTGTGGGGGAGCAGGAGGTGTTTTGTGGTGATGGAACAGTTTGGTACCTTGATTGAGATGGTGGTTAGATAAATCTGTACATGGAATAAAGTTGAATAAAATTGTATACACCTTCACATACAAATAAATGCAGTTTAACAAAATATGAAAATGGAATAAGCTTTGTAGTTTTGTTACTGCTAATATACCTATGCTAATTTTTTGTTTTAATATTGTACTACAGTATATATTGGTAGAAGCTGGATGAAGGACTTTTTTATACTATTTTTGCAACTTTCTGTGAGCCTATATTTATTTCATTATTCTGGAAAGCTAAAAAGAAATCACTTTGAATTGAGAAAGAAAACAATGAATGAATGAATGAATGAACAAATGAACAAACAAAAAGTAAGTAAGCCTGGGAGACAGGAAACCTGTATGTTCTAATTTCATCTCTGTCAGTAGGGAACAGTGTGACCCTATGAAGTTATTCCATCTCACTGGGCTTAAGTTCCTAAGTAAAAAAGAAATGAGATTGACTAAATGATTGCCAATTCTAGACTAGTGTAGAAGTTAGTGTCATAATTGAATATGGCAAGTAAGAAGCCATTATCACTTCTCAAGGAGGAAGTGAGCAGATTGAATGCAATATGGTTATACAACTCTATAGTCCTTTTCCTACTATTTAAAACTAAAAGCTCAGAAGACAATTTTTTTCAGACTCATAAACCTAATCCAAACTGATGAGATTATTTATAGCCTTTCTTTATTCCACTTAATGTGAATATTCTTGCATTTTGCTGCAGAAATATTAATGTATTTGATTACAGGACACTGCCCCATATCCTGCTAGAGTGCTGGGTTTAAATGCACCTTCCTAAAATAAAAAATGTTTAGTCTGGCCAGTGTGGGTCAGTGGTTGAGCGTCAACCCATGAACCAGGAGATCACGGTTTGAGTCCTGGTCAGGACACATGCCAGGGTTTTGGGTTTGATCCCCAGCGGGGGGTTTGCAGGAGGCAGCCTATCCATGATTCTCTTTCATCATTGATGTTTCTCTCTCTCCTCTCCTTCTCTCTGAAATAGATAAAAATATATTTAATAAATTTTTTAAAATTTGAAAGACGTTTTTGTTTCCTGTCCAGGTGGGACAGTGATATGTAGGATGCAATAGAAGCCCAGCCATATGATGTAAATTGGTAGTGTGGGAGAAGCTGAAGAGAGTGACAGCGCATCAACCCCGCTTCTTCCCAATACAACTTACACCCTGTGGTTCATTACTTTCTTGCTAATTAAATGTACTTGTGCAATATATATATTCCTAATCACTTAAATTTCTGTATAAATTTAGTTTCAAGTACTTTTAGCTTTTATAAATTCACTTTATATACTATCTACTGTTCAAGAACTTAATGCTTGCCTTGCCCTGCGTGGCTCAGTGGTTCGAGTGTTGGCCTGTGGACTGAAGGGTCTCTGGTTCAATTCCCAGTCAAGGGCACATACCTAGGTGCAGGTTAGATCCCCAGCTCCAGTCAGGGCATGTGTGGGAGGCAACCAATCGATGTGTCTCTCTCACATCAATGTTTCTCTCTTCCCTTCTCTCCCCTCCCCTTCCCACACACACTCTAAATATCAATGGGAAAAAAATATCCCCGGGTGAGGATTTAAAAAATAACAACTTTTTGCTCTTAATAATTATATGGAGGACACTTAATTGTTTTAAAGTTGATAACTAATACCTTTTATATAGAATTAGTTAAATATTTGTTGCTTCAACAGCTGACTTTATTGAGCAGTATGGCTTTGTTTTAATTGATTACTCTTGACAAAGTTGGCCCTTAGGATTAAATTTTTGTTTAAATACCATCTTTTTACTTTTGCCTTCAAAACACTGATCTCTATTTCAGATTTAGATAGATGGGATTAATTTAGTATACTTTTACTGGGGACAGATTATGACATTTAGTCTCTCTCTTAGAAGGTATTGATTTCCTGGTAAAGACTTTTTATTCCTGACTGAGTTCACTACATTTACTTGACTACCTAAGAAACCTTATTAGTCTTTTCTGCATGGTAAAATTCTTTGGAGCTCTTTGACTTTCTTATTAAAAATTTAATTTTAGCCTCCCATATTTATGAAAGACCCTTTCTAGATTCAGTTCTGTAATTACTGATGGAAAACCTATGTTACTTATGAAGAACTTTTTCTTGGATGACTAAGAGAAAGTTATAAATTTTAATTCATTCCACAAATATTTGAGGTGCTCTGGGCATGGGGTGTACAAACAAGAATAAAACATAGTTGCTGCCCTTCAGGAATTCATGAAAGACAGTATAGTGAGCATGAGTTCTGGAATAAGACTGTTTATATTCATATCCTGGTTGTACCATTACCAAGCTCTGTGATCTCCAGCAATTTACTTAAACTCTCTGTGTCTTAGTTTCCTCATTTATAAAATGAGGATAATGATAGTACCTGTATCTTAGGGTTTTGTGAGGATTAAATGGGCAAATATAAGTAAGGTGCTTAGATAGTACCTGACATATAGAAAGTATCCAACTGTTATCAAACATCATTATAATTAGAAATTATCTTAGTGGGGAGGCATACAAATAGAATACCTTGAGTATGCATGAGCAATATGCTGTGGAGACAGAGAGGGAGAGAAAAATATCTCTTTAGAGAAAAATTGAAGACTTACAAAGATGAAGTGACATAGAAGTTATGCCATGTTGGATGAGAAGGAAATGGCCCTGGCAGGAAAAGAATGTAAGATGTAAGGAATTGTAAAAGAGACATATATACTACTCTTTGTAATATTTTAAGCAATAAAAAAAATTAAAAAAAAACATGTAAGGAATTGCTTAGTGCAGTATAGGGAAGTAGTCAGTATGGGCTGAACATGGGATGGGATGGGATGGGATGGGATGGGATGGGATGGGATGGGATGGGATGGGATGGGATGGGATGGGGTAAAAAAGATAGGCTGGAAATGTCTGCTTATGCCAAGATACAATATCTAATGCTAGACTTGCCTTCCATTGTAAACAAATAGAAAACTGAATAAAATACATGATCTATATTCTTGGGATACAGATAACTAGAAATACAGGCAGCAAATCTCAATGAAATGACTTCAGCTGAATATTAAACATTGAGTAGATGTTCTGGGGATAGGCAGTGGTGATGGAGATGAAATGTAAATAAAGGATTCAAAGTATACTTTCAAAGAGTTGACAGGAGTCAGTAATTTTGAGACTAAGATAACATTTAAAATACGCTGGGTATATATGGAGTACTATAATGAGATACTGTTAACTGATAGAGGTCATACAGGAAGAGAAGCATGTTTGGGTCCTGAGAGTAAGGGGAAATGTTGTAGATTTGTTGAACTTTTTGTAGCATATGAAGATGTCCAAAGAGCATTGAGGAATGGGTCAAGTGCTCTAGGGGAGATAGGCACCAGAGCTAGGGTTGGAAGATGAGAATTAAAGCCATAGGGGTTGATGACCTCTTTGGGATGGGGTATAGAATTATAACAGGGCTATTTGGTGGAAAACAAAGAAATTAATTTTGGATTACTTAAGCAAAAATAGGAAATTTATTGGAAGGACACAGTAGATCACAGTTTTAGAAGGGAATTAGAAACTCAAGCTTTAAGAAGAATGGGAACTGGGGAAGCTAACAGATATTAGTAGCAGGAATTTACAGACAATTCCACTACCATATAACACCACTGTCAGGAAATTTTGGCCTGAACCACCCTTCATTCTTATATGGCTCCTCCAGGCTCAAATTCCTGCTAGAGAGAGTGTATTTGGCCTTTCTTTTTTGTACCTAATGTAGATCACTTCCTTTACTGGCAAATGGTGTAGTATGATTGGTTCTGCCTGAGTCACTGGCCACAAACACTTTCTTTGGGCACAAACACTCCTTTTACCTTTGGGGGGCTAAACTGCTGTATTTCAGGCCTCACAGAATAAGGGTAAGGAATATTCTTAAAAGAAAAGTGATGAAATATTATGAGATAAAACAGGAACAGATTCTGGGCAGGGCACCCTTCCTTGAATTTACTGCCCCCTTTCCCCACTTCTTGCTGTACAGACATTTTTAAAGATGTCCCCATCTGAAATAATGTAATTAATCGCATACTAAAAATATATCACTTCTTCAAAGAGATAATTCATTATCAAGTCTAGAACTTGAGAATGATGTTTGATCTACTTTTAATTTTATTGTGATCCAACTTTTATATTCTTCAACCTGTGGGCTAAGTGGTAAAATCTCCCACTACCATTATACCTATATAGGTACAGTAATTAGCAAGGCAGAGGAAACACCAAAAACTATCAACACACCATATAGAGACTGTTGGTTGCCTGTTTCAACTTTCATGATCATTTTTTATCTTGGAAAAGAAGTATGACACTAATTTCTGACCAAAAAGATATTAGTAAAAGTATATGGAATTTCTGGGAAGTATCCTAAAGGAAAGGGTCCTCCTACCTTTTTTTGTTCATTCTTTTAATCTGCTGCTTTGAATGCTGATGTGCTGACTTCAGTTGTAGAAGCCATTTTAATCATGAAGTTGAGTGCCACAACCTATGGATGATATACTGGAGAGAAGGAAGGAACATAGTATCATTGTGGAGTTTCCATACAGTTCTGATTACCCCATCTCCAGACTTCTTTTACATAAGAAAGAAGTACACTTCTTATTGCTTAAACTGTTGTTTTGAGTTTTTTTTATAATAATTGGTGATACCTGATCCTAGTTAATATACCCATGAAATAAGGAGTATGGATTATTTCTGCAATCTCGGCTTCTATTTCAGAGGCACCATTATTATGTCTCTTGGAAGTATGCTTTCCTTGAGCACAAACACTTTTAGCAGCTCCCAATCTTAGACAGGAAACAAAATGTTAGAGGTCATTAGTTATAGTTTTGAGAAGTGTCAAATCCAGTACCCAATTGGAAGAAGGCTGGATCAGCTGATAAACTGCATTTCCCAACATGGTAACTCTCAGGTGGACCCTTGTCTGTTTTGTCATAGGCTATTTCACCATTGTGTGGACCTGGCTGCTTCTGCAAGGTGGGAAGGGAACATGTTAAGAATTAGAGAAGACCTTAGTCACAAGCCTGTTGAATGAATTTTGCTGGGAAGTGATTTTATTCATCAGAGACACTGTTGAGTCTCATGTTAGCACACAGGTAAGTCCACAAGTGGTAGTGTTGGTGGAAGTATGACATGAAATCATATCCAAACAGAATAAATGTCTCTTCTGAAGAGATTAAGTTTCTCACCTCTCCAAAGTAAAAATGGTCACTGGGTCTATCCCTTGTGAGGTAAATGGTTTGTCTGAAAAAGTTTATCTTATTGGGACACTTATTTGTGACAGTCATCAGGTTAGCCTTGGTGGAAGGGAATCCCTGCTGTTGAGTACAAGCATGGCTACCATTGCCTGCCACCATACTGCTTTGTCAGCAGCTGAGTTGATTAGACAAGGAGAATGTCTCACTTTGTCAATGACAGTCAACCTGTGCATCTGCTTACTAGTATTAAGAGCAGTGGTGGTAGTTTTGTCGAGAAGTCATGTGGAAAGCAGATATTCTCAGGTGCTGGTCCCATTCCCATACATTTATCCAAATATCCCTTCTCCAGACCAGTCCTCAAGAGACTTGGGTGTTTTCCTTTCATCAGCTCATAATTATCTGGGTAAATGGCCAGATGTCCATTTGTCAAAAAAAAAAAAAATCTTTCACAAGGTATTTGGCCTCCTTCATTCAAGAACTGTGGGTGTCAGATTTGGGTGAGAGGCTACAACTCTTTACTATAGTGTCCCAGATAGATCTCTGCTCACTAGACCTGGAGTTGTTTGTTTTTGGTTATTTGCCTCAAAATATATCTTAGTGGAATGCCTGTTGACTTGAATTCTTGGATCTGATTAATTAAACAGAGACAAGATTTCTGCCTATCACAAAAAAGTCTGAGATGACCTAATATCCTCATACCATACCACCTTGCTGCCAGTTAGAATCACCATGGCCACTTTGCTTCTGGCAGTTACCTGCTACCACCTGGACCTAGCTCCTCCCATCACTTTCCGAGTTCGGAGAATCCATTTCATTTGTAGTCCCTTCCACCAGAATCCTTAGCCCGGAAACAAGAGCCACTAACTAGTATGATTAATAATAATTGCGGCATGCCCCTTACCAATCTATTTCTTGTGTCAAAAGTGAGGGGAGAGCCCTGGCAGGTTTGGCTCACTGGTTAGAGCATCGGCCTGGGGACTGAAGGGTCCCAGGTTCGATTCCGGTCAAGGGCATGTACCTTGGTTGCGGGCACATCCCTAGTAGAGAGTGTGCAGGAGACAGCTGACAATGCTTCTCTCTCATCGATGTTTCTAACTCTCTGTCTTTCTCTCTTCCTCTCTGTAAAAAATCAATAAAATATATTTTTTAAAAAGCTTAAAAATTTTTTTTCAAAAAAAAAAAGTGAGGGGAGAATCTTCTGGGACCAGTCAGAAGACATGCTAATAACAGTATGTTATGTGAATAAAAGTTTTATTCAGTTTTATATAGTTTGTGTAGAGGAAAGTGGAGTGAGAATAGCATCTTCACCATAGACTTTCCTTATTCCAAAGAACATGTTAAGCATTAGAGACTGTGCCCAGACTGCCAGAACCACTTTCATTTTGGGAATCGAAATTTAGTTTCAGTCAAGTACCATCATCTACCATAGGAAAATAATGCCAATTTGAGTAAGTTTTACATTCAGATTTTGTTTATTTTAGTTGTATGAGAATTCTAACCGTTTTGCATTTATAATTTTATATTCATACATATTTAAATACAATTTTAATAAAAATCATTTAAGGCAAGAATGGATGACTGAATTCTTACCCTTTAACAATGTTCTATATATTACTCATGGTTATGAGCTTAATTCTGGGCCCAGTTATAAGGATAAATTGATCATAGATTTTTAACTGCTAATTCTTTGTGATAGAGTCTAACAAATTAGGATTTAGATATCCACTTCTCTTTCATATTGCTCATTACTATCGTATTCCCAACAGCTTTTCATTGATACTGTATTCTATAATTGCCCTTTACTTCTATAGGATTCAGAATTTGTGCACATGCGAGAATGTGTATGTATGTGTTTGTGTTTTAAACACCTTATAGGCCTTTTATTTTACAAAAAATATTCATCTGTGCTTCTGGTTTAAAGAGTTTAATGAATGTTTTTTCAAAAATAGTTACCCTAGAGTATGTTTTAAAAATGGATACTAGATGTTAACCATTCAGATAGCTGTTTCTGATTTAATACTTAATCAAAGTTCTAGATACACGTTTTCAGATTATAGAGTGCAGCTGGATTTGCTTTTCTTCCTATGACTCACCAAAAGGATTATCAAAGCCTTTTAGTTTTTCTATTTTCATGTACTGAAACTTCACTTTAACAAATATTTAAAAATAGCCCTAAAAATTACCATTCTCTCAGAATCTTCTTGGAAGGTTATTTCATTTGCTCCAAAGATTTTTTTTAAGAGACCAAATTGGTTTTATTTTCAGAATTGTGAGGCTAGAGATATGTACCAAAGGGAAAATTTTAGTTTTATTATTTTCCCACATGATCTAAGAAATGACTAAGGCAAAGGTAGAAAAGGGCAAGATCCTTTCGTTAGGAAAGGTTTTACTCCAATTCAATTCTGGGAGTACTTATTAAAGGCTTTCTGTGTGTCAAGTATATGCTCAGCAATACAAATATAAAGACAAAAATCATCTCTTTCAAGAAGTTTATAATCTTAGAAATACTTATACCTAAGTCAGAGGTCCACCAAAGTGATTCTGTTTTTCTCAAGATTATGTTAAAGAAGATATTCTTGTCATTGATACCTGGAATATATGACTTTAAAGAGTGAGTATCAGAGGACTTTGACAGAGCCCTTCTCTTGGCTAATCTACACATTTCTAAAACATCCTGTAACAATTCAAAGACTAAAGATCTTACATAGTTTTAGTAGTGTTATAATAAAGTCAGTTGTCAGCAGAAAAGTGAAGGAAGCATACATGGTTCTTCTTGTGAATTATTCTAATTTAAATACAATGACTTGGGGTAGCAGCTAATAAGAACCTTTTTCTTGGAGTATTGTACTGAGGAGTCCTTTGAACACCACAGATGAGAAACACATATGAAGTAGAGAAAGAGATTTTATTTTATTTTTTTCTTTGACACTGTCCGTTAAATTAGGATACAGCTCCCAGTCCTAAATTTAAGGTAAACAAACCATTGCTGAATATGTTTATTTGCAGAATTCTTGAAAGGAATATGGTTTTAGGTTGACAGATACTCCTGCTTTGGGTTAGGGAGTTTTGTCAATTATGAGTTGACGTACTAGAGCAATGATTCTCAACCTTGCTGCACATTAGCATGTAGGGCCTTTAAAAAGTACCGATGCTTGGGCCTAGCAATATTAAACTAGTATCTCTGGGAATGGGGAGAAAGCATGACATTGGTATTCTTTCTTTTTCTTAAAGCTGATTACTTGGTACTAATATGCAATCAGGGTTGAGAACCACTGCAGCAGAGTATGTTTTCATCTCAAAAATTAAATTTTAGCTAAATTTGTATATTAGAATGTATCATTAGAAGTAATACAAACATTACAGAAAGTTTAGAAAAGGCAGTCTTAACATTTATATCAGTTTCCTATTGCTGTTGTAACAAATTACTCAAACCTAGTAGATTCAAACAGCACAAGTTTATCATCTTGCTTTTCTTGAGGTCAGAAGTCTAAAATGGGGATAAAATTAAGGTGTTGGCAGAGCTGACTTCCTTCTGGAAGCTCTAGGGAGAATCTGTTCCTTGCCTTTTCCAACTTCCGGGCTGCCACATCACTCCAGTCTCTGCTTCTGTTGTCACATCTCCTTTTCTGACCCTGACTCTTCTGACTTCCTTTTTTAAGGGCCTTTGTGATTGATTATATTAGGCCCATCCGGGTAATTCAGGGTAATCTCTCCATCTCAAGATCCTGAACTTACTGACATCTGCAGAGTTCCTTTTGCCAAGTAAAGTAATATCCACAGGTTCCAGGGAGATCTGGACATCTTTGGGAGGCAGCGGAGGATGGGGTACAATTGTACAGCCTACCATACCTATTTAAAGTAATGATCACATTGCTATTTGCCTTCCTAATCCTATCTAATAAAAGAGTAATATGCAAATTGACCATCACTCCAACACACAAGATGGCTGCCTTCATGTGGTCAAAGATGGCCACTACAAGATGGCCAGCAGGGGAGGGCAGTTGGGAGAGACCAGGCCTGAAAGGGAGGGCAGTTGAGGACAATCAGGCCTGCAAGGGAGGACAGTTGGGGTGGATCCAGGCCTGCAGGGGAGGGCAGTTGGGGTGAACCAGGCCTGCAGGGGAGGGCAGTTGGGGGGGGACCAGGCCTGCAGGGGAGAGCAGTTGAGAGAAAACAGGCTTGCAGGGGAGGGCAGTTAGGGGTGACTGGGCCAGCAGGGGAGGGCAGTTGGGGTCAACCAGGCCTGCAGAGGAGGACAGTTAGGGGCGACCAGGCCAGCAGGGGAGAGCAGTTAGGGGCAATTGGGCCAGCAGGGGAGCAGTTAGGTGACAATCAGGCTGGCAGGGAGAGGTTAGGGGCAATTAGGCAGGCAGGTAGACGAGTGGTTGGGAGCCAGCAGTCCTGGATTGTGAGAGGGATGTCCGACTGCAAGTTATTTAGAACAATTTAGTTACTCCTGGTGGGATGGAGCCTAAACGGGAAGTTGGACATCCCTCAAGGGGTCCCAGATAGGAAAGGGTGCAGGCTGGGCTGAAGGACCCCTCTCCCCCATGCTCGAATTTCGTGCACCGGGCCTCTAGTCTTCTATAATATGTATATTTTTATTTTAATATGATAATCTTGCATACATAGCTTTCTTTCCTTTTCTACTTAGTCTTCATAACCATTATCTTAAATAGCCACATAATATTCCACTCATTATCATGCCATATTTTATGTTGTTTTTACCCTATTGTTGGATTTTATGTTATTTCAGATTCAAGTGTGACTAACATTTTTGTTTATTAGATGGAGTCCATAATGTAAGAGTATTGAGCTAAACACTATGAACATTTTATAGTGTTTAAGTCAAATTGCCAAACTGTATTTTTGGAACATTCTAATCAGTTTATTATAAGACAATCAGTAATGAATGAAAGTACTAGTATCACTATGTCTTTGCCAATATTGGTTGTTGTCATTTTAAAAAAGAATTTTTTACTAATTAGGTGAAAAAGTGTTACTCTGATTTTAATTTAATTGAGAAAATTTGTGTGTTTCTTTGTGTATTTGTTTATTTCTCATGATCTGAGTTCTTTGTTAATCCTTATAAGATCTTTATATAATGAAATTGAATTATGTTCTACAGATGTTTTCTTTAAAACATGTGTTTTAAAATTTTAAATGTTTATATCTTTTTCCTGTGTGATTCTTCTATTTTCTGTATGCTTAAGTTTTTCCACCTTACAGAGGTTTGCAGCAAATATTCAGTTCTGTTTTCTTTTATGATTTAGTCACTGCCCTTAGCAAATTGCTGACAAGCTGTTTGGGGTACTGTATGACTTACTGTACTGAAGCAAGTATAAATTAATTTAGTTCTGTTTACATACTTTATCAAAATTGGAAACATTTAAAAAAGGACTAGAGAAGAAATCTAGCAATTTCAGTCCCTTCCTAAGATGTTTATTGCCCTTTGCTGAAGGTTTCTTCACTGTGTTGTCATGCTGTGTGTTCAGCCAGATAATTGAGGATGATGGTCAGCTCTCTTAGTCCGTGATAAACAGACAGAATGCACTTTAATTGCATTCTAATTTATTGTCTGGTGAAAGTACCGTGCTAACAAATCAACCCGGATATGACTTATTGGATAGCCTTTGCACTTAGAGGAATAATCAGTTTGTGATCATAAACAACATGAACCGTTCATCTTCTAGATTGCTCTCATATTTATTACCCTCAAATGCCTGTGCCGGGCTTCTTTCCTGTTTATTTTCCATTTCATGGCTCCTATGCCTCCACCCCGCCTGCTATAAGTTGGTGAAATCCTGTTCTTACTAATTCTATAAAAAATAAAAATTTTGCTCCCTAGAATATCCACCACACTCTTTAATGTCTTTTACTTCCCACTGGTTCCCAAAAGGAGACATCCGAATTAAACTGAAACAACAGTTAGTCCCTGTTGCCTTTTTTAAACAACTTTGTGCAGAGAATTGCTTTCAGGGAGTAAATTTTGCCAAATAATGCAGTTCTCTGGTGCAGTACCTTCTTATAATTCTACCACTTAAGGCAATTGCAGAGTGAATAACCTATGGCACTAGTTCCACAGAATAATTTAGCATCACATTTCCTCAGTTGACCCCAATCTTTCTGAATATCACTATTTAAAGTGTGAGGGGTACCAAACAGGGTAGCATAACCTAAAGAAGTTTATACTACTTGATATAGTTATAATAAAGAGGTGATAATTGGCTCCTCTATTTCAGATACCCTTTTTTCCCTCTCTATGTCTACTTTAATAATTTTAGTTGAATCTACCTATCATGCAACCAAAGAGGATAAGAATCCTTATCTGAGAGTATCTTTTTTTATGAACAAGAATCTTACACCTAGAAGAAACCTCACTATTCTATTTCTGAGGTATTCTATTTCTGAGGTGCTTGGTATAATGCTGTCACAATGAATGTGCCTATATAATCATGGTATGATTTTTTATTTCCTTTCTTGGTCTAATTTGTGTTAAAATAAAAGAAAGATATTGGTCTGTGTGTATTTCTTACCTTGGAAATTGGTTTTGGCTTGCAGATCAGCTTAGGTGAATTTAAAAGACTCACTTTCTGTTCTGAAGAATTCAGCCCCAGTTTAGATCTGCTCAAAGCATTGTTACATTTTATTGACGTCTCCATTTTCAGACCCCTCAAAGCTAGATCCTGTATGATATCCTGTCTGAATGTTAGGAAAGAATTAGGAATAATTCTAAGCCTTACTTTCCAACTAGGGAAGTCTGCATGCTTCTGTTGGCACTAACCTAAAAGAGAAACCACAATTAGGATTTTGGGATCAGGTTGAGGGAGGGAGAGAGTGGTTTCTTTGACAAGATGCAGATGGAAGTATTTCTGAGCAGCCAGGGTTTGTCTTGTGCATCCTATTTAGGCAGCCACCTATTTTATCTGGATCTCCGGCTGTGCTTGAGAATGTTGTTAGCAGGGACTAACTCCAAGCCAAATCCTACTGTGAAGCTATAGCTTAGTTTGCTTTGGAAAAAATCTACTTCATGTTTGCCATCCCCTTTGCTCTATAGGTGTTATTTCCTACTCTGTTTTCCTGATATTTCCTCCTATTGGCAGTATTTTCTGGATCTGTGCATTCTTTGCATGAATTATTTAAGAACTCCCTCCTAGGACTGTTTGAATTCCATCTTAGGAATAATAACTATACATTTGTAGTCTGAATTTAGTGGCATTTTTTACCTTCAGGAAGAGCCTTTAAGGATCAAATTAGAACAAAATATGGTTGGCAATACTAGAATGTAAATCCTATCTTGGCTCCAAGCCTTGTAATTCAACCCCCAAATAGATCTAAGATTTCTAATGACTTCTATATCACTAAATCTAATGGATCTATTTTAGTCTTTGTTCTAATGGTATTACTGACGATTTCTTTTTTCTTGGAAAACACTGTTTACTTGATTTTCTTCTAACTTCATAGCCATTCCTCTTTGCCTCTGTGGCAGGCTTATCCAGGTGCTTGGTTATTGCTGTGCCCTCTTACCACTCTGCTCCCTCTCCAGCTTATGTCTTTCAAATCCTCCAGTTACCAGAAACAGTCTGCAGGAGCCTAACCTTACCCACCTGGCCTCTTAGTCTACTCTCTATACTCTTAAGGAACATATTGAAAAACATACCATGATCTTGACTAGAAGTCTCAGCATCATAAAATGCCGATTCTCCCCTACTTAATATACAAATTAAAGTGATCCCAATTAAAATACTAGAAAATTTAATTGTAAAGTGCCCATGGAACCCTGAGTAAAATACTAGAAAATTAAAATACTAGAAAATTTTATTATAAAGTGCACATGGAGCCTTGAAAAAGAAGAGCAATAGGGGGCAGAAATTGCCCTCCAGATATTAAAACACTATAAAGCTTCAATTAAACAGTGTTACTAATATGAATTGATAGAGCAGAATTGAAAACTCAGAAATAGAATAGAAAATAAAGGAGCTTAGGATATGGTAGAAGCATTACCTCATATCAGTAGGAGTAAGGATGGATCTAATAAGTGATATTAGTATGACTGTCTAGCCATTTGGAAGGAGAATGTTAGAACATACTTGACATTGTAATCTTGGATAAACACCAGGTTGGCCACAGAGATTTAAATGTAAACCATGAAACCATGGGAGATTTTAATTATAACGGTAGAGTTATAAAGCCTTTCTAAAATTATAATTCAAAATTCTGAACCCAAAAAGATTGGTTAATTTGCCATCTTAAAAAAATTTGTGACCAAAACTCACTGTAAGCAAACTCAGAAGAGAAATACAAGATTCATTACAACCTCTTTCAAAATTCCAGTGGCAGTTTTCACAGAAATAGAACAAAAATCTTAAAATTTATATGGAACCACAAGACCTCAAATAGCTAAGTAATCTTGAGAAAGAAAAACAAAGCTGAAAGTATTGTACTTTCTGATTTTAAACTATATTACTAAACTATAGTATCAAAATCATATGGAATTGACATAAAAACAAACATATCTATTATTAGTAAAGAATAGACAGCTGTGAAATAAACCCATGCATACATGATCAGTTAATCTATAAAAAGTAGCCAAGAATATACAGTGGGTAAAGGACAGTCTCTTAAATAAATAGTGATTAAAAAAATGGACAATGACATGTAAAAGAATGAAATTGGGCCATTATCTTGCACTATACACAAAAATCAACTTAAAATGAATTAAAGATTTGCACATAAAACCTGAAATCATAAAAGAAAATATAGAGGAAAAGTTCCTTGGCATAGATCTTGGCAGTGATTTTTTTTGGATTTGACATCAAAAGCAAAGGCAGGCCCTAAGCGGTGTGGCTTGATGGATAGAACATCGGCCTACAGAGTGAAAGGTCCCAGGTTCGATTCCGGTCAAGGGCATGTACCTTGGTTGCAGGTACATCCCCAGTAGGAGGTGTGCAGGAGGCAGCTGATCGATGTTTCTCTCTCATCAGTGCTTCTAACTCTATCCCTCTCACTTCCCCTCTGTAAGAAATCAATAAAATATATTTTTTAAAAAAGAAAGAAAAAAAAAAAGGCAGCAAAGCAAAAATAAACAAGGACTACATCACACTGAAAAGCTGTACAGCAAAGGAAACCATCAACAAAATGAAAAGGCAACTGTTTATTGAATGGAAGAAAATATATGCAAATCATCTAATCTAATAAAAGTAACATGCAAATTAACCCTCACTCTGTTACACCTAAACCATGCCCACCAGCCAGTCAGTGCGACAATATGCAAATTAACCCAGCCAAGATGGCAGCCAGCAGCCATGGAGCTAGAGCAAACAGGAGGCCAGTGATGGAGAAAACTGCCTGTCTAGGCCGGCTGTGGCCTCCACTCAAGGCAACAAAGTTTCAATTATAGAAGATAAATAAACCCCAGAAACCTGCTTCCAGCCAGCCTCACTGGGACCTTGGATCAATGGGAGCTGTGGCCAGCCTGCAAACAGCCCACAGCCCCTCACCCAGGCTGGCTAGGCACCCCAGTAGGGACCTGAACCCTGAAGGGGCTGTGGCCAGCCCCAAAACGGCCCTCAGCCCCTCACCCAGGCTGGCCACACCCCCATGGGGTGAAGGTTCCCATTGAGGGCTTGGCCAGCCTGCAAACAGCCATCAGCCCCTCATTAAGGCTGGCCAGACACGTCAGCAGGTGGACATCCCCAGAGGGGTCCCAGACTGTGAGAGGGCTCAGGCCAGGCTAAGAAACCGCCCGCCCCCCCGAGTGTACAAATTTTTGTGCACCGGACCCTAGTATCATATAAAAGGCCAGTGGCCATAACACTGTAACGACCAAATGAGCAGTGGCTCTCGCAGTGGGCAGGGCGGGGCAGCAAGCTACAAGCAGCAATCGGCAGGGTGGCCAGCTGAGGCAAGCAGAAGCAAGCTATTCATGCAGGATTTTAAGCGCACTGGGCCTCTAGTGTATCTGATAAGAGGTTAATATGTAAAATATATAAAGAACTCGTACAACTCAATAGGGGGGAAAATAAATTAAAAATTGGACAGAGGATCTGATAGATATTTTCCCAAAGAAGACGTACAAGTGGCCAACAGGTACATGAAAGAGTGCACTGCATCACCAGTCATCAGGGGAAAGGAAATAAAAACCACAATGAAATATTATTTCACATCTATAGGAAATAAGTGTTGACCAGGATGTGGAGAAAAGGGAACCCTTGTGTGCTGTGTGGGAATGTAAACTGGTGCATCCACTATAGAAAATAGTATATAGAGTACTCAAAAAAATTAGAAATAGAACTGTAATATGATTCAGTAATCCCACTTTTGAGCATTTATCCAAAGGAAACAAAATCACTATCCAAAAAGAGAGCTGCACCCTGTGTTCACAATAACCAAGACATGGAAACAACATATGCTCATTGATGGATGAATGGAGAAGGAAAACGTGGTGTACACACACACACACACACACACACACACACACACACACGCATGCACGTGCGCACTGGGAAAGTTCAGGCATTAAAAAAAGAAGGAAATCCTGTCATTTGTAACAACGTGGATACACCTTGAGAGCATTATGCTAAGTAAAATAAGTCAGTGAGAAACAAATGCCGTGTGATATCATTTATATGTGGACTCTTAAAGCAAAACAAAAAAACAGAACTCATAAAAGCAAAGAAGAGATTGGTAGTTGTCAGGGACAGGGGTAATAGGAAAAGGTAGTCAAAAAGTACAAACTTACAGTTATAAAATAAGTCCTGGGGATATAATGTATAGAGTAATGAATAT
>PVJC01037321.1:0-17267 GCA_004026665.1 Murina feae | reverse complement strand
CTGTAATTGATACACTGTTCCTTTAAGGCGGCCTTCTAACTACTAACGAAGCCTCTGCTTCACCTCGCAGCGTCTATAATGAAACAATTGTTACTTTTACGGGTTAGGCCGGAGCTGCTCTCTCCTTCAGCTCCGGAGGATTCTATGATTGTTACAATGTTTCAAAAAGCTGTGTTTTGCTAGAGGCAGTTTAATCGGAACTGAGCTGAGGGGCGCAGCTTCACTTTCGCTGCTGCCGCAATGGAAAGGGCTGTTTACTCAGGTCCGTGAGTGGCGGCCGCCATGTTGGCTGGGCTAATTTGCATACAGCTGCTCTGATTGGCTGGTGGGCGTGGCTTACCCTGTCTCGGAGAAACGGTTAATTTTAATATTTCGCTTTTATTAGTTTAGATATTTACACAAAACACAAAGATAAGGAACCTAAACCCAGAATGCCAAGAAGACCTTGGAAGATTCACTGGTGGTCACATAAGTGACATTTTCCAATCTTCTCTATCGTGACACAACACTTAAGAAAATAATGAAAGCATTTTTGGTTGTTTAAATATCTCCTTACAGGGTTTCTTCATTCAAGTCAGGTGCTTAATTAAAATAATCTTCAATATTGTAAGTTGCCAATGCACTGCTGTTTTTAGATTGCAAAGATCCAGGGGAATAATATTTCATAAGCCCATAAAAATTGTTAAAAGTCCATTACCATTTAATTACATTACACAAAGTTATGGCTCCCCACTTAGTGGCTGCTGTATGAGAGAAAGAGGGTTTTGGTAAAGTCCAGAGTGGCCTAGTAAAGCAAGGACTACTACATTTTATTGCTCATGTAACTTCACTTACAAGACATATTTGCAATAAACCTCGCAAAATATTTCATGACCATGTGTATAGGTGAAACTGAGAAAGTGGTTATAGCTGCTCCATTTTAAGTATTGGGAGCACATTGCTATGTTCTAACTCATCAACTGGAATATTCTGCCGCCTTTGAAACCATTCATCAGCTCTGTATAATGACAAGCATTACCCAGAGTTTTCACCAAACAACTTACATAATTAGTGGCCCGTAAGGTAACAATTTTCCACATTTCTGTTTCCATATAATATTATAAAACTATTGTCTGTTATTAAGCAAGGCATTGAGTCATGCAGCTAAGTATTTTTGAGCATCTAATGATTTTCCCCTTCTTCCTACTTCAGAGTAATTTAATTCCAGTTTTTCGTATGCGTGCAGTGTGTGTGTGTGTGTGTGTGTGTGTGTGTGTGTGTGTGTGTATGTGCATACTCAGACCTAACTTTTTTCAGAGGGAAGTTTTTTTTTTTTAAGGTCAAAGTTTTAGTAGACAAAATGAGCCTTTGAAGACAGATTTTACTTTATGATTTTTCTAAGCATCACTGGAATGACACCTAAAAAGTAGAAAATAGTACAAAATGCCACCAAAGAAGCACAAAATAAGGAAACCCATAACCACTTGGGAGGGAATGGATAAGAATCATCAGCAGACAGTATATGTTGATAAATTTCTAGAATATCAAAAACAAGTGGACTGTGGGAAGCTTTAGCCAGAAAGAGGAAGAAATTGGTGAAGGTGAAATCCAGTTCCCCAGCTGGACCCCAGACAAACCCAAGCTCGGTAATGGAGAGTAAGAAAGGCAGGAGTGTAAAGTAAGGCATACATCCGAGCAGTCTGCAGGTCTGCTGTGGGACACCTGATCCGCCTGCCTACTCATCCTCTATTTCCTTCGCCCACTTCGGCATGGACATAGCAATTGACAGTGACTGTTACCCCAGGTCACAGCCAAAGAAATTCTCTGAGGAAGTTTAACAAGCTTCCTGAACATAAACAGGCTTTGGGTGTGAAATGTACCTGCTCCACAACAAATCCTTCCTCACTTTGATGATGGCCACTCTACCACTTCCCTCCTGGTGATAGGAGACTTACCCTGACCAGCAAACACAGCCCAAGAATGAGCCTCCACTCAGTAAAGAGTTCTGTCAAGGAAACATACTGTGTCTTATTAGAGGGAGTCTGCGCAAGCTACTAATATCATTCAAAGTCCTTTATTCCAGACATGAACGGAGAACCAGATAGCCAAGGAGAGTCAACAACACACAGAGAAGGACCAAGAAGGCACACACACAGCAATTAACCTTGGACAAATAAAGATAATTCAGGAAATTTTGAACAAATGGGGAAATCCAAGGGCAAGGAAGATTTACTTGGATTTAAAACTGTAATTGCCAAATTTCTCAGTAGAAGCCTGGAAAGAGTCTCATGAAAATTAACCAGAATTCAGAACAAAAAGACAAGAAAAGAAAATGCAGTATAAACACTCGGAGACATAGATGATTAATTCAGGAGATTAAGTAACTAAGAGAAATTCTAGAATCAAAGAGCAGAGAAAACAGAAGGGAGGAAATCATTTTTAAATTTTTGAAGGAAATTCTCCTGAGCTGCAGAAAGACATGAATCATTTTCTTGAAAGGTAGCATAGAACACCCAAGGAAAAACAATTTAGCTGTATTTGTGCATAGACTTTTGAAATCTTTAAACACCAATGATAAAAGAATTTATTTAGAGAATATACAGAGTGAGAAAAAATGAAGCAGGCAATATGGAAAGGAATAAGAATCTGATGTGCATCAAACATTTTATTCAGAAATGCTGGATGTCAGAACTGTGCAATGTCTGACATTGTATGCAATGTCTTCAAAGTTCTGAGAGAAGATTATGTTAAACTTATAATGTTATATTCAATTAAGTTATCAACCAAATGTAAAGACAATGTAGTGACATATTTAAACATGAATGGCCTAAGAAAATGTTTCTTTCTTTTTTCTGTAGATGTTCCTTGAGGATGTGCTGCTGGAGAACCACAAGAGAGAAAAGCATGAGAATCAAGACCCAGTTGCTTTCACATAGAAATATTATGAAAAGAATTCTTCCAATGATTACAAGGCCACAGACCTAGAAAGAAATCATTCAAAATTAGAGGAGGAAGCCAGAGAATTCTACGCATAATGTCTTTGAGAAGAAAGCAAATTTACTGTAACAGCATGTTGAAAAAGCTAGTGTGCTGAGTGGTCAATAGAAGATTATTATCCTGAGAACTGTAAAAAAGAGAAACATAATTAGAAATACTAAGAAAAAATATCTATGAGAAAGTCATGGTTTCAATATAAATAAAACTAAAAATGACAAAATTTTGAGCAAATAATGGAATGTAATAAAAGAGAATTTATTTTCATGGAATGTTTGAGGTAGGTTCCTCTAAAAGCCCAGGTTTTGTGTCATAGAATTCCCTTTTCTCTTCAAGTTCTGATCATACTACATATTTCTGCAGTCATTCATACTTGCAAAATCATAATATTATTAATGTTGTGTATTGACTTTCAGCCTTTAAAATAATTTTGTTGACAGACGCAGAGGACTTACCTATAGATACTAATCAAAATATGTGTTTTGACGAGGTTGATATTTTAGAGTATTGGTGCAGCTGACAGAAATTCAGAGATAGCAGAGATGGGACAGAGAGAAAAGAGAGAAGTTGCAGACATTAATTTCTTAATCTTATATCAAACTTTATTGAAGAAGTAGCAATAGAGGTTTCAGTATATTACCTAAAGGTAAAAATGATCCTAAAGAACTAGCATATTTCAATAGCCAGAGAAGAAAAGGAGGCAGAGATTATCTTGGGCAAACTCAACCCAAACCTTTCCAAGCGGTAGAGGTTATTTGGAGTTACAGAAATTGTCTAGAGGAGGTTAAGCACAAAACTCATAAAACTTAAACTTCAGGCATGCTTACTCACCCATGCCTCTTCCACAGCCTGGTAATGTATGAATTACTTTGTTTTAAAAGAGTCCAATAGAGTGATCACCTTTCAGGCTCCCTAAAACCCAAAGCTGGCTCTAGAGGTGATAATGAGATTGAAGAGGTTGAACAATTCACCTCTGGGGAAGGATAGGGGAAAGGGAGTTGTGAGAAACTTTTGTCCTTAAAAATGACTCAAGTTGAGCATCGACCTATGAAGTAGTAGATCACACTTTGATTTCAGGTCAGGGCACTTGCCCAGGTTGTGGGCTATATCCCCAGTAGGGGGTGTGCAGGAGGCTGCTGAGCAATGCCTCTCATCATTAATGTGTCTACCTCTCTTTCTCCCTTTCTCTGAAATCAAGAAAAACATATTTTTAAAAAATTATTCATCAATATTGTTTAAACTCTTGAACGTGTATATATACATATAACTTGTTTGGCAGTGTGGTTTATTTTGAAGTATTTGTTAGACTGTTTTCCCCTTTTCTGTGTTCATGATATTTCTACCCCAGAGCCCATCGCTTTCCCTCCCTTCCCCTTCCACAGACTCCTTCTCTGAAATCTTCCATCCACCATCCTACACTAAACTTAAAGTCACCAACTTGGGAAACAAAACAAAAGCTGCAAATACTCTTTTATTAATGTTAACAGGTCTAAGTGTAAGAAAATTAGGGTCAGGTATGTCTGTTTATTTTTTTAAATCTCTGGACAGCAGGTTAAAAAAATGCCCAGGTGCTAATGAAGAAAAAGAGGGACAAGAACCTTCCCACATGAGAATGAGATGAAATACTAAAATGCATGTTCCATTGTCAATTCCATTGGAGGTTGAATTAATGACTATTTATCCTTCTTACATTTCTTGTACAACAGCCAAGAAATAACTGTAGTCCCTGGAAGAGAGAGTTGCTCAAACACTGAGGAAGGTGGTGAAAGCATGAAAAGACAGCCCCTAACCCTGAACAAAGAAAGTGTAGAGGAAGGAGAGTGGAGACACCTACTGTCCCCATTGTAAACATTAAATGTATTGTGTGAGCCTCGGAGGGGAAGAAGGCTATATCTTAGCTCCAATCTTCTCATCCTCCCTCACAAACATATTATATATATTTTTAATATATTTTTACATATTTTTGCACAAAGATGTGTGTGTGTGTGTGTGTGTGTGTGTGTGTGTGTTTACTTGTAGCAATTTATAATTCCACTGGCAGTATATTAATCTCCTCTCTCCAGGTAATGCTATTTTTATTGTAAGTTATTTTCAGAGGCTGAATAATGAGGGGATAAGAATCTAGATTATATTCTGCCTCTGTTTCTTAATCCTCAAGTGTCTTTGGAAGACCTCCTTCATCTCCTAAGGCCTCCATTTCCTCACCTGAAAATTAAGTGAGGTAGGGTTAGGTCACTGGCCCTCAACCTGTGTTTCCCAGATCTAAGGTACCATCTGGAACTTGAGAGACATGCAAAATTTAGGGCTCCATCTCTGAGCGACTGAATCACAGACTCTGAAACTGAGGCCCATTATTCTTGTTTGAACAAGCCCTCAAGGTGATTCTAATGCAACTAAAATTTAAGAAGTGCCAAATTGAATGATCTGTAAGCTCTGTTCTATTGCCAACAGCCTTGATCCATCATTTTTGAAGCAGATAGAGTTAGAGGAATTTTCCATGTGGATTTCTTTGGCATGATTTTGGTGTACATCGCAATTGAACATGACAGAGATGTTGCATCTGGCTTTTCAAACATTTTCAATAGCACCACATAAGATAGGCCCGAATTTACTGCAGGAAGACAAAATCACCAACTATGAGCAGAGATGTTCAGAAACAATAAGGTGTGAAGAAGGGACTGTTGTGATATCAGATAAACCTGAGTTTGAATTATGGCACCCAAGCTTTCTAGCTGTGTGACTTTAAGGCTCAGTTTTTTATCTGAAAAATAAAGATAATTAGTTAATTTAGACTAGGTGGTTCTAATGCTCTAGCAGCCTACATAATAAACAAACCAAAAGCTAAACCTGTAAAGCTTCATGGTTAAGAAATCAAAACCTAGGAAAACCACTCAGAAACATCCAACTAGTCTTTCTCAAACAGGGCAACTGCATAAGCAATCCAAGACCACTGGCTCCTAACTGCCTGCCTGATCGCCCCTAACCATTCACCTGTTTTGCCTGATCACCCCTAACCACTCACCTAACCGCCTGAATACCCCTAACCACCTCTGTCTGCCTGATTACCCCTAACTGCTTGCCTGCCTGCCTGATTGCCCCTAACCACTCACTTGCCTGATTGCCCCTAACTGCTCGCCTGTCTGCCTTATCACCCCTAACCATTCTGCCTGTCTGCCTGATCATTCCTAACTGCCTCTGCCTCGGGTCCCATCCCTAACTGCCTCCGCCTCGGGTCCCACAGCTTTGTCCAGAATGATGGCTGGAAGGCCATTCGGTTGTCAGATCTAATTAGCATCTAATGCCTTTATTATTATAGATGTTGTGTGTGCAAAGATGGGTGAAGGAAAGTCTCCACCCTGATCATTATAAATGCAATGAGACAATAGACATCTAAGCAGATAACATCAGAAAGTATGTACAAAACACTATGGGCTTATCCAAGTTGGACTTTCATTGGATAATATAAAATATTTCTTAGGCTCTGTCATACTTGACTATTTACTATGGGATCATTAATAAATCAGAGTCAGAATTCCAAAGTTTAGTAAGGTTTACTGAGAGTAGAAGAGGACACAGATGTTGAAGTAATTTCTCTGTTTCTCATCCTATTTCATGAAAACATTTTTAAAAAAAAAAATAGGTTATCCCCATTTGGAAACTGCAGAGAGGAGACAGTTTCAATATCAAAAGTAAATTGTGAATTTTCTAGTGTTATTTTTAGAAATATGGCTTTTAGGATAATTTAATTTTTAAATTTGGAATTGATTTTAAAAACCAGCTAGTTGAACTACTTTATTTACCTAATGGGGGAACAGTTCCCAACTACTTTAAAATATGTGTTTTAGGTTAGACATAGCACTTCTTTGTTCATATTTGAATGATTCATTCTAGTTACTAATTCTCTACTGAACAATACCTCTTCTGTGCCTTAAGTATAATTCCCTTTTTTAAGAAAAAATTAAGAAATACAGAGAGGGTAAGTAGTTTATCCAAGGCCACACAGCCAGACAGCGTTTGAGAAAGAGCAGAAATTGAAGTTCCTGAATTCAAATCCAGGAAACAGTTCATTAGGACATGAAACTTCCTTTAGAAAATAGTTCTAAACACTGACAATTTTTTGTTTTAGCAAAACATGTAGTCACTGCTTTTTATACTCAGCCTTGAAATCTCTGTGAATGAATTAGATTCCTTGCAAAAAAATTATTTTTAATTTTCCCACATTCATTTGTCATTATAGGGCTATCCATGAATGCTAGGTTGCTAGCATTGTGTGTGTGTGTGTGTGTGTGTGTGTGTTTTAAGAATGACTTGTTTGCTTTTTAAAAATATATCTAGAATAAAATTGGCTAATGTTCCTAGTGTGTATAATAAAACTCGGGCTATCCTATATAATGAAAGGCTAATATGCAAATCGATTGAATGGTGGAATGACTGGTTGCTATGATGTGCACTAACCACCAGGGAGCAGATTTTCAATGCAGGAGCTGCCCACTGGTGGTCAGTGCACTCCCACAGGGTGAGTGATGCTCAGCCAGAAGCCCTGAACCGGGCTCGCAGCTGGTGAGCACAGTGGTGGTGGTGGTGGGATCCTCTCCCGCCTCTGGGGCACTGCAAAGGATGTCCCTGGGAAGTGGGCCTAAGTTGTCAATCAGACATTCCCTGAGGGCTCCCAGACTTCGAGAGGGCACAGGCTGGGCATGATTTTCATGCACTGGGCCTCTAGTATGGGATAAAGCACAGTGTAAAGGAAGGCTTTATTGCTAGTTTTGCTGTGTATACCCTTGACTTTGCTCACAATGATCTGCCTTCAAAATATTAAAATCTTGTAGGATAAAATCTTTTTTACCTTCTTTTCTATTTCTTTCAATTATGTATATAGGAAGATGGGGAGAAAGAGCTAAAAAGATAAAGAAAAAGTAGTTTGTGACATCCAAATAAAATGAAAGGGCCCTGGGATCAAGGCCAAATAGCATCCAAGCATTGAGTACTTCCTTTTCTGGAGCACCAGATTGCTTATCTGGTCATTTTGTTACTGATAGTGGATCAGTCAACAAATATTGTCAGAAATGGATGGAGATTATTGGGATTATTTACCCCTTTCTCTAGCATTTTCTTTCTTCTGCCCTACTGCCACCCTTTCTTTACTCGCCATTTTCTGTCCTCCTCCACCCCTTTCTTTCTCATTTTTCCCCTTCCTCCCTCTTCCTTCCCTGAGTTTCTATTATGGCCAGAACCCTACCACACATGGGGGACGTAGAGATTTAAGACATCTATGCTGTTTGCAAACATCACATTATCAAGTGTTGTGGTTTTCAAAAAGTTTTTTCAACTTGACTCACATGAAAAAGGCAGAAAGTTCACCAATCTTATTGTTATCACTTTTTATTTAAAAAAAAGAGAAAATGATAACAAAAAATAGAGGAAATAATATAATGTAAATTTTGTTTAACAATTTTTGCAGACCCCAAGCTCCCTGAGTTTAAATCCTTATTCTATGTCTCTATGAATTATTTCACTTCCTAATGCTACTGTAAATGGGGATGTTAATAATACTTATATTACTTGGCTGCTGAGAAGATTAAAGCTTATAGAAAAGTTCCTGAGGCATAGTAAGCATCATTAAGTGCTAGCTATTATTGGGGTTACTGTTATTAATAACATTAGTCATTTGAAAAAAATAAAGTCTTTGCACTTAAAACAGATCAAAGATTTTAATTTTTAGTACACTGGGAGGATCATTATAATTCTGAGGGATGAGAATTACGAGTTAATAATAAGAAAAAAGAACTAGTGTTAGAGATATTCTACTAGCAGAATGTTCAGGGCAAGCTTCAATGTGTGCGTAGTAGACAGGAAGATAAAGATCTACCCAAAGTTATACTAGAGCTCCTCCAAGAGAATGTAAGCCCCAAGAAAAGGGCACCAAGGAGGAGAAAACATAGAAGGGATTTCCTGGCAGAAAGGCAGCAGGGTTTTCATTTCAGAAGACCCTGGGTTCAGTCTCATATTCTAGTGTAGTTGTATTTGCAGTGAGCGCAGTCTCCAGTTGTATCTGCAGTGGCAATGTTGGGGTCTCCTTGCAGTCAGAGAGCAAGCTTATCTATAAAAGCATAACTCATTCATTGTTCTCATCCTATCGGGCAACAAAATGCCTGTGCAGGAGCCTATTTAATGCCACTGTGTCACCCATGGGATGAGCACAAGGAATAAAAACAAACTAATCTGAAACCAATGTTGCTTGCTGTAATAAATCCTTATTTAATGAGTAATAAATCCTTTGTTTCTAACTCATGATTTAATGTCTTATGCCAGCATCTATGAAACAGTAAAGAGCTAACATGTTAGCTTCTCAGTAGAATAAAACATCAGACCCTTCACAGACCATGGCAGAAAATAGCTCTGGAACGCTGGGAGGTCTTCAATGCAAGGATTATGGAGGAGTTGTGTAAGTTATCCGCAGACACTCAACACATGTAACCTCTTCTTTTAAGAAATATGCACTATGGCTGGAGAAAGGAAGCACATGTTAATTCAAAACAAAAGGGAATATGACAGCTGTATTAGCTATCATTCTGGAGGCGTCATAGTTCAATTTTTTTACTCATCCAAATCCAAAGTGAACATATGTACTTCACTTCTTAATATTTTTACCCTTAGTTTTTGGTCACTGTAGCTCTACAATCCTTGAATTCTATGATATCAACAAAAATAACCTAATGCAATTACCTCAGACTTGAGAAAGTCTTGCTAATAGAACCAAATAATGGAAATCTACTATCCATGGCATCAATACCATCATTATGGTGATGATGACGACGACGATGATGATGATGATGATGGCTTTACTAATGGGTGTGGGCTATTTAAAGCCACTCTCTGGGCTTCATTTCCTTTTGATTGTGCCTGGATCTTCATTGTAATCAGTTGTCTCTTTGGTACTTTGAAGCGGGGGAACTTCTTTGGCTGATTTTTCTCCTCCCCGTTCTAAGAGACAGATAGACCTTTAGAAATGTTCATCAATTTAATCAGATTGTATGCCATTACAGAAGATGCACTCTTTACTGAAATCTCTTACTTGTTTACATAGAGCAAGAGCAGAGCTGACTTTTTAAATACTTCTGAAAATTCAGTGTGGAGTCACCGTCAGCTCAAACCCCCCAAAATCACAAGTCTGCATACTAAGGTAAGAACTCCATCTGGACACCCGTTATATGAGTGGGACCCCTGTGGGCTATGAGAACTCAGAGCTTCAACCATTCAATGATGGAGCTTGACTGTGGACAGGTCACTGGGAGCCCTTCTGGGAGCCCTGCTGGACTTTCACTGCACAGGACATGTACTACCACACAGTCACCTGGCTTCAGACCAACCTCTACATCTGTGGATGCCTCCACTGACGGGGACTCCCCTTGCTCTCTACCCTCGCTCTGGACCCTCTCTCTGCTTGCTTCTATAGCTTAAGCTCCCTGTCTCTGTGTGTAACCTGCATTCATTAGAAGGTCTCCCCTAATGAACCTGGCATCGTGGAAAGCCACAAACATGTGTGAACGACTCCTTTGGGGGATGCTCTCTTGCTAATGACACTTGATTCTTACACTTGAATAGTAAGAAAGGATTTTTTAGTGAAATTAATTTAAGCTATAACATTAATACATGCTCATGGCAAAAAATAATTTTCAAGCACCCCTTTCTTTGGCTTATTTCACTTAACATAATACTCTCCAGATCCATCTGTTGTAGGCAGCCGAAAAGGCACCAAGGGTTAGACTGGTGGGGTCAAACTGGACCTGGAGTCAGCAACCTTGGTATCTGAGTTCTGGCTAGGAAAGACTTCAGAGCCAAGACTCGAACTATAAGAAAATATTTATTTATAAATCACAGAGGTGGAAGAAGTAATTCATAGAAGAAATGGGCTTAGGAAACAAGTCATAGAGGTAAAGGAAGGGCCCTTGGAGCCTGAGAGTGAGGAAGCTAATAGCAATCTGCCTGGGGGGACAACAAGGGGGAAAGGGAGAGGGGAAAAGTGCAGCTCTCCTCCTTGGAGGGCGAGTGCATAGCATTCACCCTCCTAAGTGTTTAAGGGTGGATTTTTAGGGGAGGTACCAAAGGAAGATCTCAATAGAACATTCAGCAGCTCTCCAGGTGTCTCCTCTCAGGATCTAGTTCTCCACTGATTGATTGGTCGGCACCAGGCAGGGGTCATTATCCAATGCAGCTGGTCCTGACTTTAGTCATGGGATCACTGGTCTGGTTTTGCTGCTTTTCTGGCCCTGGAGCTGAAATATAACTGAGGCCTAAACGTTTTATTTAGGGAAGAAAGATCAAACTGATGACCAGTGATATGGTAGTGGAGGAAAGCTCACCCTTGTGGGCAAGGTCTCGCCTCAATTGCCCTTTGCTAGGCACCTGGGGCTTTCCACTTTGGCGACCTTCCATACCTGGCCCATCGTCCGTGCTCTGCTCCTTACCGCCTACCACATGTCCATGTTGTCACAAAAGGTAAGATTTCTTTCTTTTTTACGGCTATGTTCCATTGTGTAAATGTACCCATAGCTTTTTTATGCAAGGATGTTTGGCTGCTTCCACTTCTTGGCTGTTGTAAATAATGCTGCAATAAACATAGTGGTGCATATATTCTTTTGAATCGATGTTTCAGATTTCTTCAGGTATATTCCCAAAAGTGGAATCACTGGGTCAGAAGGCAGTTTTATTTTTAATTTTTTGAGGAAACTTCATACAGTTTTCCTTAGTGGCTGCACCAGTCATTCCCACCAACAGTGCAGAAGGTTTCTTTTTCTCTACATCCTCGCCAACACTTGCTGTTTGTTAATTTATTAATGATAGCCATTCTGACAGGTGTGAGGTGATATTTCATTGTGGTTTTAATTTGCATTTCTCAGATAATTAGTGACTTTGTGCATCTTTTCATATGTCTATTGGCTATCAGTATGTGCTCTTTGGAGAAGTGTTTATTTAGATCTTGTGCAAAAACTTTTCAGTTTGATGTTGTCCCATTTGTTTACTTTTCCTTTTATTTCCCTTGCCCAAGGAGACATCAGAAAACAATATGGCTATGAGAAATGTCCGAAATTTTACTGCCTATGTTTTTTTCTAGGATTTTTATGGTTTTTGAGTCTTACATTTAAGCCTTTAATACATTTTGAGTTTATTTTTATGCATGGTGTAAGAAGGTGGTCTAATTTCATTTTTTTTGCAAGAATCTAATTTCCCCAATTTATGTTTTGCGTCTTTTGTTGAATATTAATTGATCAAAAGGCATGAGTTTATTTCTGAGTTCTCTATTCTGTTCCGTTGATTTATATGTCTGCTTTTATGCTAGTACCAGGCTGTTTTGATTACTATGGCTTTGTAGTATAATTTGATATTAGGTTTTGTGATTTCTCCAATTTAGTTCTCTCTCTAGATTAGCTGTGGCTATTTTGGGTGTTTTGTGTTTTCATATAAATTTTTGGAAAATTTGCTTTAGTTATGTGAAATATGCCATTTGTATCTTGATAGGAATTGTTTTGAATCTATAGATTGCTTTACATAGTATGTACCATATGATTTCACTTACATGTGGAATCTAGTAAACAAAATAAACTAATAAAACAGAAATAAACTCATAGTTACAGAGAACAGACTGACAGCTGTCAGAGGGAGTGGTGTTGGGGGTTGGGTGAAAATGGTAAAACGTTAAGCAAAAAACAAAAAACAAAACAAAACAACAACAGTAACAACTCATAGACACAGGCAACAGTATGATAATTACCAGAATAAAAGAAGGGTGGGGGAAATAAAAAAGGTAAGGATTGGGGGTAAATGGTGATAAAAGAGACTTGAGGGTGGACACATAATACAATATACCGATAATGTATTACAGAATTGTTCACCTGAAACCTGCATTATTTTATTAACCAATGTCATGCCAATGAATTCAATAAAAATTTAAACATTTTTCAAACATTCTAAAAAGGTATTAAATGAAAAGGAAAAGTTTACCCCTTCTAACTCATTCTTTCTCCCAAATGTAACAACTCTTAACTATTTTTCTTTTTGTAGTTTTCTAGACATTTTCTATTCAAATACAAGTAAATATTTTTGTCTACATTAAAATTTTAGCATAGATGGGAGTAGGCAAAATATTTTTCTTCAAATTGCTTTCTTCCCTTTAAAATATTTCTTGACCATCTTCCTAAATATTCCCAAATATATCAATTTCATTATTTGTATCAGAAATGTGTTATACCAATCTTTGTATATATACTGGAATAAGTACTAAACAAAAATGTGAACGTGTGTGTGTGTGTGTGTGTGTGTGTATTTCAGTGTCTCCTATGTGGGTAGAATTGCTGGGTCAAAGGATTTGTGCACTTTTGATTTGATTAATATTTCCAGGTTGTATTAAGCATTAATTTTATTTCTCCCTTTTCCTGGGTTAGACTCTTTACCACAACCCCTGTTGATATAAGAATGTCTAAGCCTATAAAGAATTTTTATAAGATTTTATTTGAGCCAAACTGACAACAATTGCTGGGATTAAGATATCAAATGCTGTGAGAATGACAGTTTTGCAGTTGTTTCTTTTATGCATTTGAGATTAAGAAGGGAAAGGAAGATTAGATGAGGATGGGAGAGAGCCAGGCTAGGATTGGATTACAGGGTAGTTAAGATTGTGTGCTCTCTTGCAGGTGGATATCCTTATTTCGAAGGTGTGTTAACTTAGATGCACCAAGACAATGGGCAGGGTTCACTAAAACAGTTACATACCTGGGCTGTGACTACCCACCTTAACCTGCTCAGTTAGGAATCTATGATCTGATCATCTGTAAGGTTACTTTCCATAGAACCCCTTTCTTCGTTCACACCCTTGAGAAGTGACAACACATTGAAAAAAACCAATATTCTTTTTTTTTACATATGTTTTACTGATTTTTTACAGAAAGGAAGGGAGAGGAATAGAGAGTTAGAAACATCGATAAGAGAGAAACATCTATCAGCTGCCTCCTACACACCTCCCACTGGGGATGTGCCCACAACCAAGGTACATGCCCTTGACCAGAATCGAACCTGAGACCTTTTAGTCTGCAGGCCGATGCTCTATCCACTGAGCCAAACTGGTTAGGGCAAAACCAATATTCTTTATATTGTATGTCAGAGGGAGGCCACAAGGATGACAGAGACTATCATCATAAGAGAAACCTTGTAACACAAGGAAGAAATGTGTATTTGGCCTTAGAACAGAGGAGGAAGGGAAAGGGAGTGAAACAGAAGGGTAGCTTTGGGGAAATTGGCATGCATTAAGTGGGTTGTGTGGCTAAAAGGGCTGTGGGGAAATTTTTTAAGGAGAAAATGTGTTTTTATATTCGTTACATAGATAAACTCACTTAAAAAGAAAATCAATCTGACTTTGCATAGCGAATAGTAGATTGGTGTGTGCAGACTCACCTCAGCTGGAAGAACTTTCTTACAAGGACTTTCTTACAGCAAGGACTGTTCATGGAGAGAACCAGCTGTCTTAAGCCCATTGAGTGGTCTGAGAGGCTGGTGCCGACCCTCAGCCAAGGCCCTTCCTGGTTTGGGCTGTAGGAGGCTGTGTTAAATGACCACTGGGACTCTATTATACTATCATTCCCTAAACTAACTTTTATTGTTTACTCTGTACCAGGTATGCTAATAGAGGACTTTCTATGGGTCATCTCATTTAGCTTCACCATGCCTTTGTGAGGAAAATAAATATTATTATGTACAACATTCCCATTGAACAGGCAATGAAATTATAGTTGAAACTCTTGTTTTTTTTGTTGTTGTTGTGTTGTTGCTGTTGTTTTTTTTTAAAATCTGACATTCTCCTCACCCCTGTTGCTTCTATATCAAGTCTTTTGGTTTAAACACAGTGACTCAGACATCTGCCAGTCACAACATTCTTCATCTGGGACGATATCCTGAGAATATTTGCCTGATGATGGAGTTTGCAGGAATACTCTGAGGGGAAGAGAAAGGGCTTTTCCATTTGAAACATAATAATTGATATGTGCTGTCGCTGGGGATACCATGGTGACTGGGACCCAGTCCCTGCCTTCAAGGAGGTTTCAGATTAATGGGAGAAGTAGGCAAATTAACAGAAAATTACGATGTGGCATGTGCTGGGCTCGGAGTTAACATAGATAGTGAGCCTCCCTCCAAGTATTAGCTGGCTCAAGGAGGACATTGGGGAATATAAAGCTGAAAACTTTACCTTCAAAGAGGAATAATAATTCCCTAAGGTGGGAAGGAGGTAGGGTGGGCCTTGAGATGGGTATTAGAGGGAACAGGAAAGGCTAAAGTTAGGTCTGGTCAGCTGCCAGGGGGTTAGTTTGGCTGAAGAGTAATGTAGGAAGGGCCATAGCAGTCGGGTCGGAGCCGTAAAGCAGGGAGGGCCTAGCTGATGAGTTTGAACCTTGTCCTGAGGGCAATGCATCCTTAAATTTATATAATAACTTTATCATGTATTTATAAAGTAAAATTATGGTTCTATTTCCTTCCCTTGCCCCAAGAATAACACCTTCATATTTGAGGTGGCTTTGAATTGGCTGCATATTATCTGAAAGGTGAGAGTCCAGCCCTTTTTACAGTTAGTTTAGGGAAGATGAGGACCTGGAGCTCCTGTAGACATTGACTTGGTCTCATCCAGGAGACTTACAAAATCAAGCTGAGAGCAAAGCCCCTGCCTGCTGTCTTTCACAGATGAGGCTGGGGTTCAGTGGTGTGTGGCAGAGAGGGTGTGTCAGGAAGGAATGCTTTCACCCATTTGAGCTCTACAGTTGATTGCCCACAAAATCAGGGTTTAGTGTTCAGAAGGTTTGGAGAAGATGAGAGGCAGATCAAGAAATCATAGTCAGCTCTAGCTGGTTTGGCTCAGTAGATAGAGTGTCCGCCTGTAGACTAAAGGGTCCTGGGATTGATTCTTGGTCAAGGGCACATGGCCATGTTGTGGGCTCAAGCCCCAGTAGGGAGCATGCAGGAGGCAACTAATCAATGATTCTCTCTCATCACTCATGTTTCTATCTCTCCCTCTCTCTTTCTTTCTGAAATCAATAATATATATATATATATATTTTTTTTTTAAATGCATTTAGCTATTTTTTTAAAAAGAGTCATTTAGATACACAGCCTTGAATAAACCTTTGGTCAGACTCCATTCCTTTTCAAAGCCTAGGGCAGTAGGCACAGACACTACATTTCAGGGCTGGGAGCCATTCGTGTCAGTTACCCCACCTGAACAATGATATACTTCTTACATTATGCCTGGAGGCAAATTCTGGAAATCCATCCCAGAATAGTTGTTGCTTGGTGGTGAGTTTCTTGCTCCATCCATGAAGCATTCAAAATAAAGAAAACACAAAAAGGCTAGTAATCTGAGTTGTCATAGATAGGGAACACTTCTATAATACAACCTGTAAATAATTCAAAATAATGCTCTAACTTTCCTCCTTTCTCTCAAAGATTCTACTGACAGGAAAGATCGTTGCTTACCCTCGAACGGCTCCTAGTGAAGGAGGTCAGATAATGCAACTATTTTTTCCCTTTTGCTAATCTTCTTATTTTACGATTTTCAATTTTACATGAGAAATACGTGGCATCTGGAGAAATTATCTTGCCCTATCTGAGTTTAATTCCTTCCATCAGGGGACCCATGTCGATTTCCACTGACTTCACTAAAAATTTGACATGTGTGTCTTAGATCAAACAGTGCCTCATGGGTTGATATATATATCATAAAATAATTTTTCTACAGAGACGCTTGCCCATAAAATATTTATATGTTCCAGGGATGAAGATCCTTCTCAATCCTGTGTGTGCTGCAGGGAATAACAACCCTCCTCCCTTCCTCCCAGTCAAATCTTATGCTTGTTAGATAATATAAGGGATTTGAAGGTATCAATTTTCTAGTGAGCCAGAAGAGTTAAGTCCTGTGAACATACACACAGAGCTGTGAGGCCATTAAAAAGACTCCAGAGAAGAATGTGTGGTGTGGGGGCAAGGTTAAATTTACATAAGTTAAAAAGTGTGTATATATGGGATATATCCCAATAATGTGTACATACTTTAACAGCTGACAAGCTCCATTTTGAAATGTAATGTATTTTAATAAATACTGCCAGTATAATTATTCAAAGTGTGTGTATATATTTTTTGGGACACCCTCTATATTTATGCACACACATATACATTTATGCATAAAAGAGACCATAAAAATAGAGGTAAAGCAGGCAGTTAGAAGGCCAGCAGGTATGAAAGATGACAGAGAACAG
>PVJC01037320.1:0-17264 GCA_004026665.1 Murina feae | reverse complement strand
CATTCCCCATGTGGATGAAAAAGGAGCCACACACTAAACCTGACAGCTCAGGGAAGGCCTGCATGGCAGCTTCACAAACTCCGAGACCAAAATAAGCACATAGGAGGGTCTGAATACAAAACTTCCGAACTAAAAGCGAGGCATGGCCGGTAGTCACGTCCCAGGCCAGGACATCCCTGACAAAGGTCACTCTTTCCTTGACTGAGCTGCTGTTGTTTTTCTGCGTCTAAGATAACAGACCTTGGAACGTCAGCTAATTTCCTCTCCTGGACCCTGCAGGGCTCACCCAAGTGCAAGAGCGGAGACCACAGAGCCCTCACTGTTACAACTTCCCTAACCCCATCTCTGTGTGCTGGGAACTGAATTATGATCTGTCCTGTACCCACCCGTGTAAAACAAGTGTTTCTGTTTCACTTTTTATCCAGAGAATTCCCCACTTTGCTTTCTTCCACCCTCTTAATCTACCACCGATGGAGTTCATATAACCTCCTTACTTATGCTCCTTTGAGTATAATGCATAAAATAAACTGCAAGACTGCCATTCTACAGAGCAGTATTCACCCACCTTTCTGACCTCATCGGTGGACCACCAGTTGGCGACCACTACTCCAGAGCATTTTCTCAATCCACTGAGTTTTTGCCTCCTCGCAATTATTGTCAATTTGGCTCAAATAAACTCATAAAAATTCTCTATAAGTTTGGAGAATTCATTACCGCCTGCCCCCAAAAATGGTCATGGCTTGTGTGTTGGGACTAAATCATTTCCAAAAGTTGTTTACAGTCCTAAGATCCTATAAACCACTGATAAAAGAATTATAATCTATTTTGGGGATTCTTTAAAGAGTCAAAGAAAAGCTTTTATCAATTATTTTCCTTAAGAAACCACAGAAAGGAAGCTGAGATTAACTAACCAGCTATCAATCACCTGAAGCCAGTTCAGCAATTTTATTTGATCAACATGATACTAGTATAAAGGCTACCAGACTATGACCACTATGACTGATGGAAACATTCTCCAGGTTCCTGTGTTCCCTTATACTTCAAAACTGCAGGAAGAAAGCTTCTAAAGAGAAAATGCATACACTGATTTCACCGAGATACTAGGTTTTGAGAGCAATATCTTTTTAATGCAGATGGATAGACAAGCTCAGTAGGGTTATTGGCCCAGTGTCCATGGGAATATTAAGCCAAATGTTCAATATCTCATTCCAGAATCTCAAACGGTTCTTAATTCAGAAAAGCTTAAAAACCAGGGATGCCATGCAGAGACAAAAAAAACTTCTGAGTTTGCATCAAAAACCAAATATATCCAAAGACCCAAACACACTGATGTCACTGGACTCAGGATCAGGGACAAAGGTCCACGTCCAGCTGTGACCGAGGCAGCAGCACTGGCCTCCCACAGGGATATCTCTGCAGTTCAGTTGCATTGTCATGTAAGCTGCTTGTCAAAGACGCCTAACAATTCCAAAATTCCAGATCTCATCATAACTAAAATTAAAAGTTATCAAAACAAAATCAATTCAATGCAGGAAGGATAGCTTTTCCAACAAATGGTGCTGGAGCAACTGACTATCCCTAGGCAAAAAATAAATAAGTAAATAAACCTCAACCTAATCCTCACACCTTACATAAAAATTAACAAAATGGATCGTAGAGTTCCATGTAAAACTATAACAACTTTTAAAAGAAAACCTTGTGGATGTAAGAGCTTCATGAAGATTTCTTAGTCATGACGCAGCAAAAGCATGGCCCAAACAATGGATAAATTGGACTTCGTTGAAATTTAAAACTTGCTCTGTGAAAGAGTCTGCTCGAAGGATAAAAGAGAAGCCATACATTGGGAGGTGTCTGCAAACCATATAACTGAGAAAGGACTGGATCCTAGGATAAAGAACTTCTAAAAACAAGACAATCCAATTAGAAAATGGGCAACAGAAATGAAGAGATTTCAGTAAAGAGAATATGCAGGTGGCAGACAGCACATAAAAACATGCTCCACGCCCTAACAGGTCTGGCTCACTTAGAGCGTCGACCTGCGGACTGAAGGGTCCCAGGTTCGATTCCGGTCAAGGGCATGTACCGTGGTTGTGGGCACATCCCCAGTGGGGGGCGTGCAGGAGGCAGCTGATTGATGTTTCTCTCTCATCAGTGTTTTTGACTCTCTGACCCTCTCCCTCCCTCTGTGTAAAAAATCAATAAAACATATTAAATAAAAACATGCTCCACATCACCAGCCATTAGGGGAATGCAAATTATGACTACAATGAGATATTAGAACATTTAAAATTTTAAAATATGAGAATACCAAATGCTGGATCTCTCACACATGGCTGGTGGGAATGAAAATGAATTACCACTCTGAAAAATCAGTTTGGCAGTTTCTTTAAAAATGAAACAAGCACTGGAACTATGACCTGGCAATTACATTCCTGAGCATTGAGCCCTGAGAACAAAAATGTATTTACACAAAACCTGTACATGATTGTTCACAGCATTTCATTTGTAACCAGAGGCCCAGTGCATGAAATTCGGGCACTGGGTGGGGGAGGGGTGTCCCTCAGCCCAGCCTGCACCCTATCCAATTTGGGATCCCTCGGAGGATGTCTGACTGCTGGTTTTGGGGATCGGGTCTAAACTGGCAGTCGGACATCCCTCTCACAATCAGGGACTGCTGGCTCCCAACCACTCACCTGCCTGCCTGCCTGATTGCCCCTAGCTGCTTCTGCCTGCCAGCCTGATCACCCCCTAACCACTCCCCTGCCAACCTGATCTATGCCTAACTGCTCCCCTGCTGGCCTGGTCGTTTCAACTTGCCCTCCCCTGCTGGACTGATCTCCCATGACTGCCCTCCCCTGACAACCCGGTCGCCCCCAACTGCCCTCTCCTGGCAGCCTGGTCACCCCTACCTGTCCTCCCCTTGCCAGCCTGGTAGCCCCCCAACTACCCTCCCCTGCAGGCCTGGTTCCCCCATAACCTGCCCTACCCTACCGACCCAGTCACCCCTAACTGCCCTTGCCTGCAGGCCTGATCGCCCGTAACTGCCCTCCCCTGTCAGCCATCTTGTGCCCACATGGGGGTGGCCATCTTGTGCAAGGGTGTGACAGGCAAATTGCATATTCCCTCTTTATTATACAGGATATCAAAACACTAGAAACAAAATGTCCCTCAGTAGGTGAAGAGTTAAACAAATTGTGGTCTATCCATACCAATGTAATACTGCTCAGCAATAAAATGCAACAAACATGCTACATGGATGGATAGCAAGGGCTTTAAACTAAGTGAAGAAAGCCAGCTCAAAAGGTCAGACAATGTACAATTCCATCTATGCAGCATATGACCAATCCTAGTGACAGTAACAGACTGGTGCGTTGCAGAGGTCAGGGATGGTAGAGGAGGGAGTGGGGTGACCATAAAGGGTTAGCACGAGGGGTAGCTTTGTGCTGATGGAAAACTTCTACACATGACAAATGGCACAGAACCACACACACATTGTATCAACATCCAATTCCCTTCTGATTGTATACTTTTGATGATGTAAGATACTAGGGGCCCAGTGCACCTTGAAAGGAACTGTGGGCCACAAGGCTGCAGTGGGCCCAGGGCCAGGTCTTGGCCCATCCTCTGCACCCCTGTCCAGTACCTTCCACCAAGGCCCGTCCCCTGTCTGCAGGTAGCCCCACTCCTACGGGCGCCGCCACTCCCACTCGCTGACGGCACAAAGCAATTGGGGCCGGTTCCAGCAGCAGGTGCGAGCAGGGCCGGCAAGGGCAGCAGATGCGAGCACCCAGCAGGACCACAGCACACAGCAGCAAAGAATTTTCAGTAACCACCAGAGGCCTGTCCCAATGACTGTGACTGCGCCCTGCCTTGGTCTGGCACTCCTGCCCACCTGCTCCATCATCCTGCCATGGCTGATGCCCACGATGTTATACACTCTGCTGCCTGCTACTGATGCCCATCATGATTCGCGTGCACCTCCTGGCGGTCAGGGCATATCATAGCGACATGCACTGTTTGGTTGTTCAGTGCTCTACCATTCAGTCTATTTGCATATTAGGGGTTTACATATATAGAAGATAACTACTAGGAGGCCTCTCCATACTATCTTTGCAACTTCCTGTGAATTTATACTTCTTTTAAAGAAGATGCTTTTAAAAAAGCTTTCTAGGAAACTTTTCAGAGTTGAATAAGATTGACAAGTCAACTCCATCTTGCCAGTTAGTCATTCTTGAATCCTCTCTCCTTCTCTTTCCTGGCATTCAGCCCATCAGGAAATATGAGTCTCCTTACAAAAAGCGTCCGGAATGTGACCACCTTTTCTCATGTGTGCCCAACACTCTGATTCAAGCCCACTCACCTCTCCTCTGGATTACCGTGTGGTCTCCCTGCTCACACACACAGCCAGTTTAATGAGGACACCAAGAATCCTACGGGAAGCCAGTGTCAGTGGCCAAAAACAGACCCAACTGAACCCCTCTCATCTCTGTGACATCTGCCAGCACCTAAACCAGAGAGGGCTCATTCCTGACACCCACTACCACTTTTCCCAGAAGCCTTCACCCAGGGCAGTACATCTACACAAGGACATAGGTTTGTACTTTTAGTTGGTCTCCCTATAATTCCACAGAACACTGCTGCTGATTTCCATCCACTATGCACTTTTATTACTCCTTCTCAACTGCTGCTATTACTCCTTTCTTCTTTCATTATAACCCTCAGAATTGATTTCACTTTTATGTTCATTATTGTTCATTTATAATCAGCTTTTGATTGCATACTGATTATTCTTAAATTTCAACTTTATACTCCTGAAGAAAACAGCGCTTGGTATTATGCTCTGATTACAAAGTCAGATGGATTAAGTTATATAACTGTTTTTTAAAAGGCGTGAAACACAAGTTTTAAAATGCAGTTCTTTTGTTTAACCTTGAATGAGCTTTCTGAATAAAATGAATGGTTGAGAACTGGGTGAGATTAAAAAAAAATAATGAGGTGTTTGCTGTTGTTTTTTAAGTAAAATGAAAAGTATCAGAACTTACACATTTGAATAAGCAAGGCTCTGTATGTATTTCAATTTCTAACTACTGTTCAAAACACTCCTGGAACACTTATTTGGTAAGTAGTATCAAAGCATGTACCATATTCTTGGAATGTGTCTCAACTGCAACTCTTCTTCCTTTAAGCTGACTCCACTTTCAGAAATGGCCAGAGCTTCCTCAACCCAGCATTGGAGAATGAGGTGGCAGGACATAGTGTTCTGATTCAAAACAAGTGCATAAAGCAAGACAGACATGGTCATGGCCCATGCGCTAGCCTTCCGAGCAGCCACAAAAGGAGTAGCCACAAAAGGAGACGCGCATCTTGAGGCTAAGCTCAGATTCCAAGTGCCCGAGGGAGAAGCTCAAGATGAGCCTGGCGCTGGCACCGGGTGCACTGCCAAGGCCCCGGGGCTCATTTCCTAGAGCGGCCACATCATCTGCCGGCATCTTACTGTGCTGCACAGAGTTTTTTACAAACTGAAGGCAAGACCCTCAACCAGCAAAATAGATTATGCCTCCCTGAAGGCTCTGATGATGATGAGCATTTTTTAGCAAAAAAGTATTTTTAACAAAGATATGTATATTCTTCTTTAGACATAATGATATTGCACTTAACAGACTACAGTAAAGTATAAATATAAGTTTTATGTGCAGTGAGAAACCAAAAGCTTCGTGTGACTCACTTTGTTTTGACATCCGCTTGGTTGCAGGAGTCTGGACCCAGAACCAGAGACTCTGGGAGGTGCCTGTGTCAGGCACCAGGAAGGAAATGCACTGCCTCACAGTCTGCAGGCTGGAGTCTGAGGCCAGGTGTGCTCAGGTGGCGCCTGCAGAGGCCAAGGGAGAGCCTGTTCGTCTCTCAGCTTCAGGAGGCAGCTGCAATCTCTGGCCCTTCTCTGCCCTCCTGCTCAGATGGTGTTCTCTCTGCCTGCATTTCGGAGGCTAAAGCTGCCCTTTTCATCAGGACACCATCCTACTGGACGAGGGCCCACTCCAAGGCCAGCACCTCTATAAAAACCACCTCCAAATCGGGTCCCATTCTAAGGTACTGGGGGTCAGGCCTTCAACATACATTTTGGAGTGGACACAATTCAACCCACAAAAGCACAACTGAATTGACCAATGTGAGCTGTTGTCTCCATGGAAGTTGTTTGAAGTCTCTCAGCCAAGGTCTGCTCCTCATTAAAATGGGTTCAATGAGGACAATAGGAGTGTCTACCTCCTAGGGTGGCAAAGAGGATTCAATGAGGTAACCCTCAAGGACACAGCAGGGAGCTTGGTACACTGAACAGGCTTGATACACATCAAGTGTCTACTTCCATATGTACCCAATGTAAACATCTCATATGCAGGATGGTCTTAGGCAACCACAGATTGAGAACCGCTGCCTACCTGGTGAAAGAAATAGACTTACAAGTCCAGGAAGCACAAAGAATCCCAAACAAAAGGAATCCAAAGAGGATCACACCAAGACACATCATAATTAAAATGCCAAGGACAAATGACAAAGAGAGAATATTAAAAGCAGAATTGAAAAACAGTTACCTACAAGAGAGTACCCATACGAATGTCAGCTGATTTCTCAAAAGAAACCATGCAGGCCAGAAGGGAGTGGCAAGAAATATTCAAAGTGATGAATAGCAAGAACCTACAACCAAGATTACTCTACCCAGCAAAGCTATCATTTACAATTGAAGATCAGATAAAGAGCCTTGCAGAAAAGAAAAAACTAAAGGAGTTCATCATCATCAAACCAGTATTATATGAAATGCTGAAGGGTATTCTTTAAGAAGAGGTAGAAGAAGAAAAAGGCAAAGATAAAAATTATGAACAACCAAGTGACAACAAATACATATCTATCAACAAGTGAATCCAAAAATCAAGCGAATAAAAAATCTGATGAACAGAATAAACTGGTGAGTAGAATAGAATCAGGGGCATAGAAAGGGAGTGAACTGACAATTCTCAGAGGTAAGGGGATGTGGAGAGTTTGGGAAGAGACTGGACAAAAATCTTAAACCTATGGACAAGGACAGTGGGGGGGGGGTGGTTAAGGGCAGGGGGTCAAGTGGGAACCGGATGGAGGGGAGCTATGGGGGGAAAAAGAGGAACAACTGTAGTAATTTGAATAAAGATTTTTTTTTTAAAAAAGTAGTCATGGTGGGTAGTTATGTCCTAGGCCCTATCTTCACTGACAAGGTCTACCTTTACCTTAACTGAGCCTATATGTCTTTGTTGCATCTATGATAACATATCCTTGAAATGTCTGGGTAACTGGTAACTTCCTTTTTCCAGACCCCTTGGGGCACATCCTAATGTGCCTGGGCGCCAGGACAGACCACAAATTTTTTCACTGTTACTGTTATGTTCATTGTTGACTGTGAACTATCCTCCACCCACCAGTATGTGTCTATAATTTTAGTTTTATCCAATCCCAGAGGTTTCCCCATTTTGTTTCCGCCCGCCTCTCTAATCTATCACCAATGGATTTCATGTAACCCAACTACATCCCTCCTTTGGTTGCTATGTATAAAAATAGATGAAAAACCACCATTCTCTGGAGCATTATCCCAACCCATTGAGATCCTGTTCCCGGCAACTGTCCACAGTTTGGCTCAAATGAACTCACAAAAATTCCTTACAAGTTTGAACGTTTTTACACGTTAACAGTGCTTAATGCCAAAAAAGGGAAACTTAAAAATGGTTAAATCATAAATTTTATATGTATATTTTACCACAATAAGAAAGTAAATAATATGTCTTGGCTGGGTAGCTCAGTGGGTTGAAGCATCCGCCCATACACTGAAAAGTCTCGGGTTCAATTCCAAGTCAGGGTACATACCGAAGTTGTGGGTTCTATCCCTGGTCGGGGCAAGTGCAGGAGGCAACTGATCTCTCACATGGATGTTCCCCACTCCCTCTCCTCTCTCTTCCTATCTTTCTAAAATCAATAAAGGCATGCCCTGGGTGAGTATAAAAATAAAAATAAAAAAATTTAAGTGAAAAATATACGCATTCATATTTTTAGTAACTTTAGAAGTTTGAGAGGCAAAAACAAGGTTTTAGAGACTTAAGTGGCATTTGCTCATCCAAACTTTGAATAAAACAAAAAAAAAGCAGTTCCTTTCCTACTTCCCAACACCCCAAAATTCAATCACAAAACACTCCTTTGTATTCATAATTAGTTTTACTTAAATTACAACAATGCTATTTAAAACTTCAAAGTCACAGGAAAGGAAATCTCTTCTGACCTATTAAGAAAGACTGAAGTATGTTGGGTGAAATGGCCCATCCTGTAGCACAGAAGAAAATACCATTAAGAAAGGAGAACTGTAACTCATGGATTACTAGCAACAGAACATTGCTGATACACTGCTAATTATTAGCAGAAATGAAATGCCATACGCACTTGGACCATAAATGGAAAGTTTAACTCTATAAGTTTCCCCACATTAAATTATATTTTATAAAAAAACATTGTTGATGCAAGAAACATGCAAAATTGTGGGGGGGGGGCGGGGAATTTTAAGCCAAGTTTATGTGTTCGTTTTCGCATTCGCTTCTCGGCCTCTCGGCTAAAGTCAAGTGAAGCACTGCTCGGCGAGGTCCTTGGCCTGAGCCTGCCAGTCTCCCCACACAACTGCAACCAGCCCCTCCCCAGGGCTGCCCTCGCCCTGGTGTCAGAGGCCTCCCATTCCCCTCCTTTCCTTCATGAGCCTTAACTAGGCTGACCTGGTGGAGGGCGCAAAGGGCCGCCACCGCCTGACAGGCAGGCGCATCCCAGGCCATGCACGCCCACAAAGGTGGGCGGGGCACCAAATCCATCTAAAATCAAGGTGCTTCTGCAACTTGAAATGCCATTCATTTAACTTGATGGTTTAGTTTTGCAAACTGCTAATGAGGGTTTCTATCAGTCACAAATTACAGGGTTGTCAGACTATGATTTTTCACTCCTGTAAGGAGTGAAATGTAAAGAATTTTTTAAGTTTATTTAGGCCAAACTGACAACTTGCTGGGAAGCAAGATGTCAAATGCTCTGGAGAGCCAGTCTGCAGTTTACTGTATGCATCTGGAATTAATGAGGGGACTAGGAAAGTTTACATGAAGGAGGGAGAAGGCAGGGGCGGTGGATTGGACTACAGGACACTAAGACTATGTGCTCTCCTGAGGGTGGTTATGCCTTAGGGGGGTATCATTTCTGGCATTTTAAAGGCATGTTAACCTAGATGCACAAGAACAATGGGCAGGGCTGACTTAACACCGCCCACTACAGAAGCTACAGGCCTGGGAGTGACTGCCCACCATGACCTGCCCAGTAGGAATTCCTGATTCATTACCGGACCCCTTTCTGTCCACAAACAGCAGTTTGAAGACCCATTTTATACACTCACAAAGCCTCACCATAAACCGGAATCAAACAGGATGGAAAGCATCATCACACACGCAGTATGTCCTGGCAGCTCTGTAAGGTACCACTGGGAGAACCTGCCAATCAGCCTATGACAAGAGGCTGAAACATGAGAAAGAAAAGGGGACGTCTCCCGATGAAGTACAGAAGTAATTCTCACAAAATCACAAATCCATTAGGTGCTGAGAGCCAGCCCTGAGCCCAGACAGTGTGGTTCCAATCCCGGCCATGCCCACCATCCTGGAATAATTACCAGTGTTCCCTCCACTCCCAATGTGCTTCCGCTTTACAGACTCAATACAGAGTCCTCCTCATGGTGTGAGTGACACGGACCTGTATGCCCTGTTGTCCCAGCTACTCTCCGGGGACCCATGGAGGAGCCAGCAGCCCCTGCACAGGCAGCTCCTTACTGCATGGTGCCAAGTGGCCCAAACAAATGGAGGAGCACGAACCCCCAAATACAGCTCCCAGCAGAGTGGAGGAAGTGTCCCGGCCTGTAAGGAGTCCGCTGTCTACAGTTGTCTTGAGAACACTCACTTGGCTATTTGTATGGTTGAGATGACTTCCCATGACACCCCATTTTCCCACTTAATAATTCTCTCCTGATAAATAATTCCCAATAATTAATTACTTTTCATTGTGATCCAGAGAAAATGGTCTAAAAGGCCATCTGCCATCACCTTAAGCTCTGGTACATGAGTCCAGCGCCAACCAAAACAGGGAATAGTGAGAGAATCTTCAGAAATGTGGGAATGTGCAAATGGAAGCAAAGCACCATGAACATGTGACCTTGAAGAGAAGACAGCTTAGCAGCAGGTCATGAAGCACAGAAATACAATGGTGCTCTAAATGGACCCGGCCGACCCCAACCCTGCACTCAGAGCCCTGCTCCTCAGGGTCACGGTGCTGCTGGTCCCCAAGACCTCCCACCCCAGGCATCAGTGGGGACACAGAGGTGGGTACCTCAGGACAAACCAGACCAACTTTCAGCCGACCAGCAACCCCTAACCTGGGTGCAAAAGGATGAGATAGATTGGGAAGATTTTCTTGTTACTAGAACTGTAACTTGCTGAGACAGAAGCTGGATGATGTGTGCGGGGCAGGGGCTGGAGTGGGCATGGGAATGGACAAGTCATGGAAAGGTAGAAGTTACAAAGAGATGTTACCATGAGTAAGCACCCAGGGAATGCGACAGAAAGGCACAGAGAAGCCAGCATCAAGGACGACTGGTCTTGAGTTCTAGCATGCGTTGCTTTCAATAAACCTTTTCCCCCTGCCCTGGAGGCAAGTCCAAGGTCTCACACCCTCTCGCTCAGGGCCAGCACACAGCCTTCATTACCTCTCTGCTACATGGCAGAGGGAAGAATCCAGCAATGGGGACCCAGCAGGGGAGTCAGGGGTTTGTCCAGGGCATCCCCTTAGCAGCGCCGGTCTTACTCCTGTCCCATTGCCACCCCCGAGCACATCTTAGCTCAGTGACTATACACCCGTTTTCAGGGACAGTCTTGTTACACCTGTTGTCCCGGCAAAATCACTCACAGTGCACAAGCTCACACTCACAAGTATCGCAACTTGGCAATAGAAGATGTAGTCACACTAATTTTAGTTCAAGCCCCCATCTTCTCCCATATTATGTGCCACTGGAGGGGGAAAAACTGTCAACCAATCTATGACACAAGTGTACACTTTCCATTTTCAGAGATGCTGAAGTGTGAGAAAGGAGGGAGTCTTAGATGATGTGTTATAGAAATGTACACCGGAAACCTATTTCATTAACCAATGTCACCCCAATAAATTGAATAAAAAAGTAAAATAAAACTATAAATGAATCGAAAAACAAATAAGAAAGTGAGTCTTGTAATAAAATGTTAAGTGTTCAAGAACACAAAGGTAGTAATCAGTGTCAAAGGCAAGAACGCAGGCAACCTGGCTGCAGTCCTGCACACAGCACATTCTCCTGGCAGAATAACCAATGGCGCTGAGTCGCTGGGAGCCCCCAGTGATCTCCATTCTGTCGTTCCTCCAACCCAAGGAGCAACATGCAGAAAGACACCCTAAAGCACGAAACTGCCCTCGACATCCCAACATCTAAAACCCGTCAATGGCTCCCAAGTGCCCTCAGAACAAACCCTAACTCCATTTCCAGATTCACAGGCGTCAGCAGAATTTTGCCCCTGCTTATGTCTCCAGCCTCCTGTCTTGCTGCTCCCCCACCTCAAACCCCACATGGCAGCCTCGAGGTTCCCCAGTGTCCTGGAGTCACAGTCATGGGGCAAGACAGCCCAGGAATGGAAATGGGACAAGCACATGGAGAAAGCCTACACACACCTATTCTTGTGCCACATCTCCCATATTAATTCAACTTTACACCAAATCCTTCCAATTTCTAAAAAAAAAAAACACAATAAATTTTAAAGGTGAACGTTAGAAATCGTCTATTCATGACTAATGCCTAAGTGCTATTCATTTGGAATAATTTCTAGAAAAGGGCCATGGCTGGCCACATAATCAGCACACTGATCAAGGTCTGAACCCAGGCCACTGGGAAACACCACCCTCCATTACCATCGCCCCAAGTCTACCCTACAAAGCAATCCAAGTTCACAGTTTCTCCTGCGTTCCCGAAACCCTGAAGGCCATCTCTGTACTGGGCAGGCAGTGAAGGGCATGTACCAGGTGCCCTTTGGGACATGTGATTAGTTTGTTCTTCACACACACACCCCCCCGCTCCCTTAAATCTTTGACGCACATGAGGTCCACAGCCATGACTACTAAGTCAACACCAGGATGTGCAAATGTTTCTGGAATGAGCAACATCGAGGATGATGCAACGGAGCTGCCTCCCCACGTGGCCCTCCCCACTGCCACCCTCATCAGACCTCTGCGCCATCTGTCGAACAGTGTCCCACAGGGAGGGGATCAGGGGCGGCTCCGCTGGTGACAGGTTTGTCGCCAATCCCCTCTCAGCCCCAGGACTTGAACTCTCTGCGCCTCAGGTTCTCCAGATGTAAACTGAGAATAATCACCTGTGTCTCACATGGTTGTTGCCAGGATCAAATGAAATAAAACAGAAACACCAAGCCAGTGCCTAACCCTGATATGGCAGCAAAAATAACTGTTTATCAATTTGGGAAATGAAAATCATTCTAGTTTAATAAACCTTTAAAAAATGCAAACTCAGCTTCAAATCCACTGCGAAAAATAATCGCTGAGCCCACCATCTACCCATAAGGCCAAGTGTCCTATACATCCTCTCACTTAATCTTTGTGACCATCTGTGAGAATTATTCCCTTTCAGAGAAAAACTAATTGAGGTTTTATCAAGTTCAATAATTTGCAGAGCAAGAACCTGGCAGACCAGAATTTGAACTCGGTTTTCTTTGAACATAGAACTCACTCCCTTTTCTCCCTGTCACTGTTTCCCAGACCCTAAAGCCAGGGGAGCGGGGAGTCGCGCAAGGGCCTGCGGACAGCTGCTCAGTGGTGACAGCACAACACCTGAGTCAGTGCAAACCTAGGACTTGGGGCGAAGGGGGGGAAGGTAAGCATTGTGTAACCGAATGCCAGCCCACAGGATCCTTTAGCAACCTAGAGTCATGCTTTAACAGCAGAAGTGGCTTATCAGCAACGGCAGGTGACTGGCCACACTGTGATTTTAAGCGAGTTGCTATGTGAGCCTTCTGTTCCCCTTACAATTTAAGGTGACTAGGTTTAAAGCAGTACACCATTGATGGGGGGAGGGGGTCTTTTTTTTCCTTTTTTTAATTATTATTACTTAAAATATTACAAAGAGTAGTCAGGACTTTTTTAAAATGCTGCGGGACGCGGGACAAACTGTTAAAAATCGGGACTGTCCCACTGAAAGCGGAACGTCTGGTCACCTTACCTTACATGCAACATGAAGGTAGTACAACCTTTCCTGCAGTGATGCTGTAAGGGTTAAGAAACAATGTACAGAACTAAGTCTGTCACAGAGGAAATGAATACTCCTGTTAGTTTTATGAAAGCCCTTTCACAACTAGACTTTCCACGGCCTCTTCCTCCCTCGCTTGCCTAAGTTACCTGGATGGTCCCTCACCTTCTGTTACTCACCTGCACTGTCCAGAGCAAACCGTCTGCAGTGGCCCCTCTGCCTCCCCTGTTCTCTCTCCTCCGCCTGTGCACACAGTTCCCTCTGTCTGGAATGCCTCCCGCCTCCACCTTCTTCACCATACTAACTCCTGGTACTATTTCCCAAAATTTCATGAGTATATTGATTTCATCATTTGCTCAAACATGTACAAATCTCTTAAGTTCTTCAGATAAAGCATTTCCATCAAATAAAAGAAAGCAATGTATCAACTGCCAATTCCAGATTGAGTGGTAAAGAGAGTTGAAGGACGAATGATCTGAGGTTACTTACGTAATTTCTTTCCCTCCCCAAAATACAAGGTATTTCAGTGACTTTCTGGGCACTGTGCCGGCAGAACTGGGCCAGGGTACAAGGAGAGTGAAGTTCTCCCTCCTGTGGACCTGTGAGCGCCACCACCCACCATAACAGAAATGTTTCATTTATTGAAAACAAAATCAATCTGACACAGGAGCTATGCCTTCCAGGCCTTCCCCACACAGGTTAATAGCTGAGCGTCTAATTTATTGGAGACTGGCTTCCTTTTCTAACAGCAGAAATCATAGCTATACTTCATTCCTAAAAAAAAAGTAAGTCACGTCTTTCTTTTTCTAGGCAAGAGGGCAGGTACAGGTGAAGTCACAACTTCAGGGCGGCCTCCGACGCCTCGTGTAGCTGATAAGAACTTGCACATGACCTTTAGTCCTTCCCTTCCGAAGGCAGACGCACATCACTCTCCACTGCCCACTTCTAGGGAGAGCAAACAGAAAAGCTGCAGCCACCTGCTCTGAAGTTTACAACGTTCCTTCAACCTAAGGTGTTGGAACCTCTCCCCCAGTTCCGGAACTTTGCTGGAACTGGGAGAGAGAGGTTATTTGCTGGAACCTCTCTCCCAGTTCTGGACAGGGCTCTGGGCTCTGAGGAGAAGCATAAGGCTGGGACCTGGCGGAAGTTTTCCACAATGCCTCTCTGGTCCTCTGACAGAACAGCTCTGTGGACTTCACCAGCTGTGCCAGGTGAAATGTACCAGGGGCAACAAGACCACACTTAGAACCACGATTAACCACTAAACGCAGCGCCCTCACCAAGATGTCTGCTAAGCCGGGAGCGAAGGAACGGGTGCATCTCATGCCAGGGCTGTGCCTGCTGTATTCACTGCCCTGTACCGCAGCAGCAGACTATTTGGACTATTCAGGGTCTACCTGCCAGATCTTGGGTCTGTGAGAAGACGCCTAACCATGTAGATCTAAACTTTGCCCTGAAAAGTTTCAAAACCAGCCTAGCTGGATCCAAATAAGAGTGCAGAGCAGGCACTTAAGTGCCGATGGGCATCTAGCACTGGGATTCAGACCCAGCCGTTGTTTACTAACTGAGCAGCTCTGGACACGTCACTAAGCCACTCTAAGCTCTTACAAACACCTTATCAGACCCTACAAGTCTTCACAAGACCTGACCCCTGCTGACCTCTCAGAGCACTACCTGCACTGCCATTTTCCCCTCCAACTGCCTGGACATGCTGAGCTCATTGCCCCCACAGGGCCTTTGCATTGCTGTCCTCTCTGCCTAATACACTCTTCCTCAGAGTTTCACCTGGCTGGCTACTTTCATTACTCAGTCTCAGCTCAAATGTCAAAAAGTCAGTGCCAGGATCTCATTAAAATTCTTTAGGCCTCAATTTTCCTCACTTGAAATGAGCTGAGCTGGTTGGACTAGATGCTCAAATATGTCCATTTTCTTGGACAGTTCTGACTTTAAAAAATTACAATAAAATCTCAACATAATGGACTAATTCAGGCAAGGGAGTGTCCGTAAATCCAAAGTCCATTATATAATAAAGTAGGTTTTTCTGAATGTGTATGTTAAAAATTGACAAAGTACTTATTTACCTGTTTTTACTTAGACATATTTGTGTAATTAAAATTAAGTATGTATGAAAAGTTAAGTTTCACAGAAGTTTTCTACTGTAATTTTAAATATATACTGAATAGGTCTAGTAAATGCATACATTCACCAAGTCACACCAACAAACAACAGAACCCATTACAGCACGTGATCTGGGATTTAAATATGTACACTATAGCTCTAACCGGTTTGGCTCGGTGGATAGAGCGTCAGCCTGCGGACTGAAAGGTCCCAGGTTTGATTCCAGTCAAGGGCATGTGCCTTGGGTGCGGGTACATCCCCAGTGGGAGGTGTGCAGGAGGCAGCTGATCGATGTTTCTCTCTCATTGATGTTTCTAACTCTCTATCCCTCTCCCTTCCTCTCTGTAAAAAATCAATAAAATTTAAAAATAAATAAATAAATAAATATGTACACTATAGTTGTAGATATGTAATATTTATTTATGAAGGAGAAATTACTAGTGTTTTTCCCAATATATGGCCTAATTGCTAAAATGTTAAACAGTGAATTAATAACAAAAAAAAACCCTGTTAATTTAATTATAGGAAAATCTTGGTTAAAAGAATTTTAAAAATAACAGGGTGTTAATTTTCACATTCCACATACTGACCGGAAATTTTGTGTTAAATCCAAAAGTCCATTAAATCCATTAAATCGAGGTCCACAAAATCAAGAGTGTACTGCATTCTCCTCTGCTTTGCCTTCTGTTTAAACAATAGCGAGTCATCCTCAAGTGTGTGAATCAGAGTTACCAGATGGAATTAAGAGACTGGAGATCTGTTTACCTAGTCTTCTTACCAAACCAAGGGTAGCTCTTCCCAACCAGGTTCTCCAAGGTTGTGTTCAGGCCCCCATTTCTTGGGTAGGCAAGCAAGAAGCCCTACACGTCCGCTAAACACCTGTGTTTCTCTGTACCATTACCTCCTTTGCTTGAGTTTTCATGCCCTGGGCCCAGTTTCTTATCAATTCGGTCTACACAGCAGCTAGCACCCCAGTTCTTGTTTTCTGTCACACCTAAGTAATGGTAGGGCTTCATCACCCGCAGGCATTCTCCTCCCTCCACATTCCCAGTTACTAGTGATTTTAATTAGACAAAACCACTGTTCCTTCCGCTATCCCACCACACTGCCAAGTGCCTAGTAAGCAATAAGGGTTAGCACCTTTTATATTTACATTAACAAAAAGAGAAAAATGAGAAGTCAGGAAATGGAAGGAGAAAACAAATTTTTAAAAAAACTTCGCGGATGTCATAATTAGAGAAAGCTTAAACTAACTCAAAAAATCATTAGTAGCTATCTTTAAATGTTCTGAAAAACTAGACTCTGCATATCCTGGGTAAAACTGCACGGGCGCCCACTCGCTTCTCATGGACTGCAAGTGGGGAAAGGGACAAGGAAGCGCCCCGCTGCGGCTCGCAGTCCTCGCTGCGCGGAGGGAAGGGACTGGGGCGAGCAGGGCAGAGGCCGCGGGGCTTCTCCCAGCCTCGCGCCCAGCTCCGGACCCAGGGCCTTCCGCCGAAGCCACCGCGCGGGACCCAAGTTCCAGCCGCTGTCAGCACCCGGCCCAGCGGGGCTCTCCCCCCGTGGACGGGCTGGTGTCCCGAGGTGGCCCAGAGACCGGAATGATTTTCACGGGGTGTCCCGCCAGCTCGGCGCCCACGGGTCTGCAGGGCGGGCGGCAGGCTGGTGGGTTTGCAGGCGGCTTCCCACGTGGCTCTCACCGATGGGGGAGCGGGGCGCCGGGGCAGCTGAGCTGAGAGCGGGTCAAGCCTCGGCTCCAAACCGCGGGAGGAACTTTCCCGAA
>PVJC01037319.1:0-17261 GCA_004026665.1 Murina feae | reverse complement strand
TCTCTGCTGCCTCGCTCCCTCCCTTCTCTGCTATTTGCTCTCTTCTGCAGCACTTGGCTTCTAGGTTGTCTTCAGTCTTCACTCCCGCCTATGCATGCAAATTAACCACCATCTTGGCTGGGTTAATTTGCATATCGCCACTCTGATTGGCTGGTGGGCATGGTTTGGCTGGTGGGCATGGCTTAGGTGTCTCGGAGTGAGGGTTAATTTGCATATTACTGTTTTATTAGATTAGATGTTACCCCAATAAAGTAAATGATGAATAAATAAATAATAAAGTAATAAAAAGAAAATATTATCATGCACCCAAAAATATGTAAGTGCCAATAGGCATAGGAAACGGTGCTCAACATTACTAACCTTCAGGCAAATGCAAATCAAAACCACAGTGAGCTATCACTCACACCGGCCAGGGTGGCTATTTTAAAAAACAACAGCCAGGCCTGCAGCTTGCTCAGTGGATGAGCATCGATCTAAGAACCAGGAAATCACAGTTTGATTCCTGGTCAGGGCACATGCCTGGGTTGTCGGCTTGATCCCCAGTGTGGGGCATGCAGGAGGCAGGCAATCAATGATTATCTCTCATCATTGATGTTTCTCCCTCTCCCTTCCTCTGAAATATATATATTTTAAACACAAAGGATAACAGGTATTGTTGAGGATGTGGAGAGGTTAAAACTCTTGTGCACTCTTGGTGGGAATGCAAAATGATGCAGCTACAATGGAAAACAGTATGTATATTCCTCCAACCTTACCATCAGGTAATCCTTCTTCTGGGCATAAACTCAAATAACTAAAACCAGGATCTTGATGAGATACCTGTACTTCCACGTTCACTGAAGCGTTATTTACAAAAGCAAAGACCCGGTAACAACCTACATGCCCATCAACAAATGAGTGAACAAACAAAGTGTGGTCCATTCAGACAGTGGGGTACCACTCAGCTATAAAAAGGAGGGAAATTCTGACACAGGCTACAACATGGATGAACCTTGAGGACATTATATTCAGTGAAATAAACCTGACACGAAAGAACAAATACTATGTGATTCTACTTATATGACGTCCCTAGAGGAGTCAGAACCATAGAGACAGAAAGTAGATGGTAGGAGACAGGGTCTGGGACAGAGGGATGGGAAGTTATTGTTTTATGGCGACAGAGTTTCAGTTTGGAAAGAGAAATGAGTCCTAGAGATCTCCTATGCAGCATAAGGCATATAGTTAACAAAACTGTATTATATACTTACATGTTTAAAAGAGGCCAATCTTTAAAAAAAAAAAGAAAAAAAGGGTAATCTTAGATTATATGTTCTTATCACACACAAAATAGAAGGAAGGAGGAAATTTGTAGAGGTGATGGTTAATCTGATAGCATTGATTACGGTGACAGTTTTACAGGTGTTTGCTTACCTTCAAATTCATTGAGATATATAACTTAAATGTGTTTAGCTTTTAACTTAAAATTACAGTTGACATTCAATGCGATTTTATCCTGGAGGCCCAGTGCATGACATTCATGCACTGGGGAGTGGGGTGAGAGGAACCCTCAGTCCAGCCTGCACCCTTTCCCAGTCCGGGAGCCCTCTGGAGATGTCTGACTGAGGGCTTACGCCTGTGGTCAGACATCCTTAGCGCTGCTGTGGAGGCAGCCGTCAGCCATCTGCCCGGCTTCTGGCTGAGTGGAATTCCCCCTGTGGGAGCACACTGACCACCAGGGGGCAGCTCCTGTGTTGAGTGTCTGCTCACTGGTAGTCAGTGCACATCAGAGCAACCAGTTGTTCCACTGTTCAGTCAATTTGCATATTACCCTTTTATTATATAGGATTAGTTTTAGGTGTACTGCATAGTCACTAGATATTTATACAATTTATGAAGTGATTGCCTCAATAATTCTAGTGCCCACTTGGTACCATAATTGTAGTACATAGCTATGACAATATTATTGACTATATTCCCTATGCTGTTATGTCAGTTATGCCTCAATAAACAAATAGAAATAGGATGTTTTAACCACTGAAAATAAAGTGATTTCATAATCCTTTCAAATTTCATGATATTTGAATTGTTTAGTTCCTTTTGCTTAGTAATTTTCATTTTGGGAAGAGTATGAAAATATATTTTATTCTAAAATTCTTTGGTCAAACAGATGTTGCCTAAGATTATGTATGATCTTAAAAATAAGTGTGATATGTTTTTTAAAAAATGTGTAATCACCCAAGCCAGTGTGTTCCATGGTTAGAGTGTTGTCCCTCCAACTCAGTCAAGGGCACCTACCTGGATTTCAAGTTCGATCCCTGGCCCTGGTCGGAGCGCAGTCAAAGCAACCAATCGATGTGTCTCTCTCATATTGATGTTTCTTTCTCTTTCTCTCTCCCCTTATATCTCTCCCTTCTACTCTCTCTAAAAATCAATGGAAAAAATATCCTGAGGTGGGGATTAACAGCAAAAACAAAATGCCTAATCAAAATCTCACTTTGACCGGTGTGCAGCGAACCACCTTTAATGTGTGAGAGTGGATACAGGAAGACCATACCAGAGACACTGACTGGCAAAAAAACTGACCAATCAGAACCTAGTCTGGGTGAAGTGCCAGAGGCCAATGGCTGCCTAGGAGGTGGAGCTTTTGATGCTGACTGGCATCAAAATCAGCCAATCAGAACCAAATCTGGGTGAAGTGCCAGGAACCAGTAGCTGCCTAGGAGGCAGAGCTTTTGATGCTGACTGTCATCAGAACTGACCAATCAGAACCTAATCTGGGGCTGCTTTGGCAGTATAGTGCATGTGGGTGGCTATCAGCCCAGATATAGGGATTATGTGTTTTTGTTTGCCAAGAGCATCTCCTCCTGCTGAAAAAGGCTTTTCCCACCCATTTAAGCAATCCTATCCTATATAATCTATCTAGACTAATAAAAGAGTAATATGCTAGTTCAATAAGATCGACCAACCATCTTACAGACACCTTACTTTCTTTTGGACAAAGCCATCCTGGTGGGGGTTGAGGCAAGGCTGTTAGGGGCAATCAGGCCGGCAGGGGAGGGCCATTGGGGGTGAGATCAGGCTGGCAGGGGAGGGCAGTTGGGGGTAATCGGGCTGGCAAGGGAGCAGTTAGTTATTGATCAGACTGGCAGGGGAATGGTTAGGTGGTGATCAGGCTGGCAGGCAGAAACGGTTAGGGATGATCAGGCAGGCAGGCAGGCGAATGGTTGGGAGCCAGCAGTCCTGGATTGTGAGAGGAATGCAGGCTGGGCTGAGAGACACCCTGTGGGATCAGGCCTACACTGGCAGTCAGATATCCCCCAAGGAGTCCCAGATGGAGAGGGTGTAGGCTGGGCTGAGAGATAATCCTCCCCCGCAGTGCACAAATTTTAGGCACCGGGCCTCTAAGGTTAAATATAAAGAGTGCAACAAGTTGCCATTGAAGGGTGTAAACAGCCAGAAAGAACATTGGTTTAACCCTGTTATTATCAGACAACATAGACTTTAATGTAGAAAGCATTACTAGAGATAACTAAGTCTCTGTCATAAAAATATAACAATTCTCAATGTGTATGGGCTTAAAAACATAGTCTCACAATCAATGAAGGGGGGAAAAAACTACTCAAAATGCGATGGTAAGACTTGAGATGTGCTATTGGTGTAAATTGCTGTGCAGAATTTGAAGACCTGGAATGGGGGGAAATAAAAAGAATGTAAAATACTACCCTGGCCAGATGGCTTAGTTGGGTGGAGCGTCAGCCTGTGCACCAAAAGATTTCAGGTTTGATCCGCCAACAGGGCACACACAGGAGGCAACGGATGGATGTTTCTCTCACCTCCCCTAATCAATTACATAAAAACACATATCTTCAGGTGATGATTTTTTAAAAAAAGAATGTAAAGTGCACTGCATTAGATAATGACAGCACCAAAGAGATATTTTTGAAGCATCCCTCTTGAGCTTGATAGCTTAAGCAGACAAAAAAGCAAAGATATTAATTTCAAAAATATATGAACAAGCTTGATCTCATGGTCTCACATATGAAACATGCACAGAACCACTGCAAAATACGCAATAAAGAAGGCGTGAGGAGCTGTTAGGAGTATAAAATGGTGCGGCCACAATGAGACACAACATGGGGATTCCTCAAAAAATTCAAAATAGAGTTGTCATATGATCCAGAAATTCCACTTCTGGTTTTATATCCAGAAGAAGGGACAGCAGTGACTCTAAGTGGTATTTGCACGCCCATGTTCAGAGCAGGGTTATTCTCAACAGCTAAATAGTGGAAATCTTTCCTTCAAGAAGACAAACACCGAGGTCTTGTCACCTCCTTGATGACACTACCAGCCAAGCTAAGCGCTATGGAGTGAATGTTGTGCCCCCTCAAAATTCCTATGTGGAACCCTAACCCCCCAATGTGGTGGTATCTGGGAGTGGAACTTGTGGGAGGTTCTTAGGTCATGAGGGTAAAGTCCTAGTGATGGGATTGGTGCCCTTATGACACTCGAGAGAGATTCTCTCTCCCATGTGAGCCCACAGAGAGCAGGTGGCCATCTGCAAGCCAGGAAGAGAGCTCTCTCCAGAGCCCCACCCAGCGGGCACCCTCCTCTTGGCTTCCAGCTCCCCGACTGCGAGATAAAGGCCTGTGGTTTAAGCCATTCAGTCCAGGGTATGTTGTTCTAGGTGCACAAACGGACTGACACATGAAGGCACCCGCCATTTCTTGCATGGGCGGCTGCAGTGGCTGTCCAGCTGCATGTCCTGCTTTCCCTCTTGTCACCTTACAATTCATTCTCTATCCTCTAGTTACTTTGACCTCCCTTAGTTGTTTATATTTTATTTTATTGATATGAAATTCATATATCTGAAAAGGAGCCATTCAAAGAGGCAGATCAGTGGCATTTAATACATTGACAATGTCGTGCAACTCTATCTAGTTCCAAGACATCTTCAATGCCCCCAAAGGAAACCCCACAGCCACTAAGCAGTTCTTCCCATTCCCCAATCTTCCCAGCCCCGGCAACCACTAGTCTTCGTTCTTGCTCGAACATGTGACCCGTCCGGAATATTCCATAGAAATGGAAATATGTGACGTGTGGTCTTTGTTCACTGAGTATAATGTTTTCAAGGCTCAGCCACATCATAGTGGGTGTCAGTGCTTTGATCCTCTGTTAGGGCTGAATAGTCTTCCATTGGGTGGAAGGACCACATTTGTGTGTCATTCATCTGTTGATGTGCATTAAGGTTTCCACCTCTTGGCTACCGTGCATCATGCTGCTGTGAGCCTGCATGCATATATATTTGTTACGGTACCAGATTTCAATTCTTTGGGGTGCATAACTAGAATTGAAATGGCCTGCATTCGATTTTTTAACATTTCAGGCAGCTCTCATCTCCCCGCTGTTTAAATCTTTCAGTAGCCCTTCTTGGCATGGCTCAGTGGCTGAGTGTCGACCTATGAACCAGGTCATGGTTCGATTCCCAGTCAAGGTCACATGCCTGGGTTGCAGGCTCTATCCACGTGGGGGCATGCGGCTGGCAGCCAGTCAGTGATTCTCTCTCATCGTTGATAAATCTCTCTCTCTGTCGCCTTCTCTTTCCTTCTCTGAAATCAATAAAATTATATTTACAAAATTAAAAAATATATGAAATTTTCTAATGGCCCCCCACGGAGCTTATTAGCAAAATTAGCAGGCCAATCCGGTGGACCTCCTGCTTCTGTACAGCTATAGGAGCAGTTCTCAGGTATGGGATTTTAGTGAGCTGTAGTGACACAGCTGGGAGTTCTCTGTCCCTAAACTCCACTCTGCCTTCTTGACAAGCATCCCAAACCTGACCACAGTACACGCTCTGAAACGGTCACACTGACCACCCCCACACGTTGAAATATCCTCTTTTGGTGACTGGAAGGCAGAGTGGATGAATCTCATTGTGGTGGTGGGTGACTCAACAGGTCGCCTTGCCTCTGGCCAGCTCTCCAGATGAGAGAGCTGGGCCTGGAAGAGACAGGCTGGGTGAGATCTGGAGCCAAGACAAAAACTGGCCTTGGGGGTCACCCCCACCCCTGCTCCTGCTTAGATTGCCCAGCCTCAGATTGATCACTCTTCATCCAGAGAATGTCTCCAGCAGTGGGCTGCAAGTCACGCCCATCACTCCAGTGGCCCATCCCAAGCAAACGGCGTGGCAGGGTGGACGTGCCTTAATAATAGCCTCCATTTTATCTCTCACCCCTCAAAGCCTGAGATATTTACTATCTCGCCCTTTAGAGAAAAAGCTTGCCATCCCCCGAGCTTAGACACTAAGCAGTGTCACTATCTTGAAGCCCTTGAACCCTCGCTCACCTTGCAACAGTTATCTCAGGGCCATTGAATGTACTGTTCCCTCTGCCCGAAACAGTCTTTTCCACATCCTCCTCGTCATCTATGTCTTGACTCCAGAACGGTCCCCCTCCTGCCCTTGCCTTCACAGGAGACTTCCCTGACCATCTGAATTAGGCAGGGGTTTCCGTATCTAATTTATATCTATATCTAATCTGTATCATCTACCTATTTGTATACGGGATGACAGAGAAACAGATTTATTTGAGGAGTTGGCCCATGCAGTGGTGTGGTTCGGCATGTTCGAAATCTCCAGTGGGCTAGAGATTCAGTTGAGTTAATGCAGCCTTTAGTCTGAAGGCTAGAATTTCTACACTGCTGTCTTGCATCCCTTTTTCTTCAGGAAACCTGTTTTTTCCCCTCTTCATCCCTTCAGTAAATTGGATGATACTCACCCATATTATCCCAGGTAAACTGCTTTTTCAAATATATGTATACTAGAAGCCCAGAGCACGATTGGAAATCGCAAGGCACCACCCACCCTCACTGAGGCCCCTGCCACCACTCCCCCAAAGCTGCACGCGAATCTCCTGTCTGGTCGACTTGTTACAGCATCCCATTAATTAGCATATTGCTCTACTAGCCTATCTAATAAAAGAGTAATATGCAAATTAGGTGTCACCACGTGACAAAGATGGCTGCTCCCATGGCCACAAGATGGAGGTGCCCATACCACATTCTATTTAATAAAAGAGTAATATGCAAATTAGGCTTCATTCTGTCACAAAGATGGCTGCCCCATAGCCACAAGATGGAGGTGCTTATACCACATTCTATCTAATAAAAGAGTAATATGCAAATTAGGCATCACTGTCACAAAGATGGCAGTGCCCAGTCCGGCTCAGCCCCGCCACTGAAGTGGTCAGGCCTGTTAGCCAGGCAGGTGGCAGGGAAGTCTGGGTGGCCTGAGGGGCAGAACAGGTGATCAGAGGGGGCTGGGGATTCTCTGCTCATGCCAGAAGCCTCAGGCATGAGCAGGGGCAGAGCCAGTGATCCGAGGGGTATGAGGGTGCCCTACCCAGGCATAAGGCCTGGGCCAGAGGCTTCAGGCCTGGGCAGGGGCAAGGCCGGAGATCTCAGGGCCTGGGCTCCGCAGAGCCAGCAATCAGAGGGGCAGGGTCGGTACCTGTGGTGGCAGGAGTCTGGGCACCAATGGAGCCGACAGAGCAGGAATATGGGGGTCCCCTGCCCAGGCCTGCAGCCTTGGCCAGAGGCTGCCAGTGGGGCAAGGGCAGAGCCAGGGATGGCAGGGGCAGGATCAGAGCCAGTGATCACAGAGGCCTGGGCTCTGTGAAGCCGGCGATCGGAGGGGTTTGGGGGTCCCTGCCCAGGACCATATCCTCGGCTAGAGGTTACAGTCCTGGGCAGGGGCGGAGCTGGGATTGGAGGGGCAACGGTGGAGCTGGTGATGGAAGTGAACTACAGAGGAAACACCTTTTCTTACCACTCATTGGCTAAGTTCCCTGTATGCCACTGGTAATATTCTTAGTAACTTGGGTAATAAGAATCCCTAAAGGTGATCTAGGGCTTTCCCACCACATTCCTGGAGAAAAAAAATGGTCCATGCTGGAGGGCTAAGAAATGTCATATCTTGTCCTAGCCAGTTTGGCTCGGTGCATAGTGCCTCAGCCAGCTGACTGCAGGGTCTGGGTTCAATTCTGACCAAGGGCATGTACCTAGGTTGCAGGCTCCACCCTGGTCGGGGGCCCAGGTCAAGGCATATGCAGCAGGCAACCAATCAAAGTGTTCCTCTCACTTGGATGTTCTCTCTGTTTTTCCCTTCTCTTCAACATTCTCTAAAAATCAATGGAAACATATCCTCAGCTGAGGATTAAAAAAAAGAAAGAAAGAAATGTCATATCCTATGAAAGACACATCTTGAAAATGACTAAAGAAAGTTGTCATTTTTTCATGGTGAAGGGATTGGAGTCAGTGTTGATGAAAACACCTTGGTGGCTGTGGTGACTGGCAGTGGCTGTAGCAGAGGGGTGATGGGCTGGTGGCTTCCCCTGATTAGTCTGGTTGTCTCCCACAAAAGGAGGCCAGACTGCGACTTAGGCCTGCTCCCCAAGGGGAGCAGAGAGCGGGCTTAAGCCGTTAGTAGGACACCCCCTGAGAGCTCCCAATATGTGAGAGGGGGCAGGCTGGGCTGAGGAACCCCCTCCACCAGTGCACGAATTTTATGCACTGGGACCCTAGTATATATTTATAAGGAATATGCCATATATATATAGAATATGCCATATAGACATAGAATATGCCATATATAGAGAATATGCCATATATATATAGAATATGCCATATATCTATATCTATATCTATATCTATATCTATATCTATATCTATATCCAGAGAAGAAGGGACAGGAAAAAATCTAAACATCAGTGATGAGAGAGAATCATTGATCAGCCGCCTCCCACATGCCCCCTACTGGGAATTGAGCTACATGTGCCCTGACTGGAATCAAGCACTGAGCTGCACTGGCTAACTAAGGTAAACTGCCTTTAAAGTCACCTGACAATAGGTGTGAGTCCCGTTTTTAAGGTACCTTCCTAGCTACAGTTAGCTGGTGTTTCACCAAACGGCTAGCCTCCATGGCCTGGCTAGGTTCACACAGGACATGAGCCACCCATTGTGTAAAGGACCTTTACTGGGGGCCCCTCCCAGCCAGGCCTTCTCACGTTGCCCTGCTCTCCTTTCCTCACTGTCTGAAATCAACTCTCCGCTATCTTCAGAATGTTCACAGCCTAGAACCATAGGTGCTCAAGCAACACCAACCCCCAGGTGTTAGAGAAATGAGGACAACAGACCCAGGGCAGGAGAAAGGGGAAACAGGCAAGAAAAGAAAGGAGAAGACAGACATTGGGGGAGGGGGGCAGCAGGCAGATGTCAGCTGGGACACCTAGTGAGTGATGAGGGTCTTTGAGTCTCCCCTCCATGGAAGTCTCTGGCAAGTGGAGGCTGGAGGAAGCTGGGCTGTGAATGTGTTCCCCCACTATCCTGGAAGTGGGAGGTGGGGGTTTCTAGGACCAGGGGCTCTAGGGCCAGGGGCCTTTGCTGGGGTGACTTCCAGGCTGTAGGGTTTTTCCATGAACGACTGGATCTAGAACCCTGCACTTGGGTCCCACCCTCAACTGTCTTTAAGGATCTAGAGACTAGATGAGGCCTTTGCAGTCCCAGTTTCACTTTGCAACCAGTAGTTCCACTTACCTGGTGGCTGTCATCCACCCCTTACCCTCAACCCTGCCCCCCGCCCCCCAGTTCTGGTGATGCTGTGACAACAGCCCCAGAACTCTCTCCTCAACAGCTAAGTCATGCCTTCCCCTCACTCACTCAGGCTCCCCCACTGGAAATATCACCCTGCCTGCCCCCTACCGCCCCGTCCTGGGCACAGCCTCCCCACTGGGTCCTAAGGAAGCATGGAGGAGCCTGCTCAGGCCCATCTAGAAAGTGGTGACTGGGAGGATGAGCCTAGAGAATAAAAGGGAATGCAGGTGAGAATGCCATTGGAGACAGTGAGCTGAGAATGAGGAGTGTGAGAACAGGTGCGGATGCAGGTGAAAATGTAAGTAAAGATACAGGTAAGTTTACGGACAGACATGTAGGTGGGGGGCAAGGTGAGGATGCAAAAAAATGCAGGTGGATGAGGCTGAGGATGCAGGTAAGAGAGGAGGTAAAGATTCAGATGAGAATGTGGGGAAAATTCAGGTGAGAATGCAGGAAGGAGGCGAGTAAGCAAGTAGGTGAGAACTCAGGTGAGAGGGCGGTGAGCTGCAGGTGAGGGTGGTGAGGGCATAAGTGCACAGGCGAGAATGCAAATGAGATTCTTGGGGATTTCAAGTAAGGACTGAGCTGAGATGCAGGCGAGGCAGCTAGGGAACAGCTGTCGTTTTCCATCTCACAAAGACCTCCAGACTTTGGTAGATCACATGGAACACATCTGAAGCTTTATTGGGGAGTTCTGAAGGGGGGCTCAGTTGGGACAGCCAAAGACCATCATGCTCTCTCTGAAGCTGGCCAGGTCCTTGCACAGCTTCTTGTTCTCATCGTCTTGGCATTCATCCGCTTCAGGCCACAGCTCTACCCAGGTGTCCTTCCCGATGATGTACTTGATGCTGGGGAGGAGGGACGCAGGGCAGGTCAGGAGGGGTCCTGGGAGGGTGGGTGGGGCGAGCACACATATCTGCAGGGGGGGCACTCACTTGGATTTCTCTCCCCACAGGTCTGAGGAGATGCCCCACATGAGGTAGTGTTTCCCCTCCTGCATCTTCAGGGCTGCTCTGCACTTGACGTGGCTGATGAACCTGCGCTCCTGTTCAGCCTGCACCTCATCGGTGCCTGGAGGGGAGAGAATGACACTGAGCTGGGGTGGAGGAGGCAGGAGAAGGGAGGGGAAGGCGGAAAGACAGAAGGCAGCCCAGGGCTGACCTGATTTGATGATCTGCTTGATGACCATTATGTACTCGTCAAAATCATCCGACAGCTCCTTCCTGAGCAGACTGGTCTTGTACACTGTGGAGGGGAGGGGAGGCAAATGAGGGTCAGCATGGGTCATGGGCAGGCTTGACAGCAGGGCAGCCTACCTGCAAGGCACCTGGGCACATGGCTTCCCAAGCAGCCACATGCATTCACACAGGGTCATACAACCACCATCTCACATAGTGATCCACAGCCATGTGCAGAGTTACAGCCGCCCATAACTGATCCCATACACAAGGATAGTTACTCCTGTCCACCGTCTCTTACACACAGCCACATATGGTCACAGTCACTCACAACACCATCTCACACATAGTCACCTACAGCCATGCACACAATTACAGCCACTCACAACTCCTGGTAGACACAGGGACAGCTATGCCTATTCGCTGTCTCCATCTCACACAATCATGGCTATTTACAACCAGACTCTCACAGACACACAACCACATCTACTCACAACCACCTTTGTTCACACTCTTGCACATACCCAGCCCATCATAACCATGGTTCCCCAGCAATCATGGCCTCTAATAACACACACACTAGTCACCCACAGCCATAGCCTGAAGCACATGAAGCTGTGCCCACTCACAGCCAGTCACACAACCATGACCACACCTACCATCACATACTCTCACCCCGAAACCACAGTCACACACACCATCACTCACACACAATCATACTTGCAATTCTACCTCCCCACCCACTCCTCACCATAGTCCACTCCTGGCTCACAGGCCTTGTCCAGCCGGTCTTCTGGGGTGATCTGGTCATCTGAGTGGTGCATGAAGCAGCTCTCTGCAGGTTGGGTGGGCAGGGGACATAATCTAAGCTCCACTTCTCACCCAGGACCCGCCACCCATGGGTGTGGTCAGCCCCAGACCCATCCCTCTTGGTGTCCCCTGGGTGTGAGATTTTGGGGCCTCTTGCATCACCACCATGCAAGGGGGGACTGATGGGAGCGTGGTATCAAGTGGGCATGGCCTGCCACTTCCTGACTGCTGTGCACCCACCCTCAGCACAGCGGCATATTTCATTGTGGCAGATTTTGCTCAGCATTCCATCTTCTTTCTCCGGGTGGTAGAACCGGGTACAAGTCTCATCTGTGGGCAGAGGAAGTGGGAGGTGTCAGAGAGCTAAGGCCTCCACCCAAGATCATGACTGTGGGACTCAGGTCCCCATCTCCAGTCCCTCAGAGCTGGAGATGCTAGGTCATGAACCCTGGGACTGTCAAGTTCTCAATCACCAAGCCCTGGACCCCCATCTTATAGGACCTTGGGACCCTCAGGCCCCAGGCCCGAGGTTGGCTGCTCACCCAGGTTGTAATAGGAGTACACCTTGACTGTCCCCGGCTGGATGAGCCCCACATTAAAGAACTGGTGAACTTTGAAGGATATACAGTCCTCTTGATCGTGTGAGATCTGGGAAAAGGGGGAGGTGAGTCAGAGGGGTGACATGGGAGGGAGCCCAGCATAAGGAGAAATGGGGGACCAAGGAGGGATCTGTGTGGAGAGGATTGCAGGCGGGGCGGGGGTGTGGGGTGGGGAGGGAAGGGGAGAAGTGGCAAAGATTAATGAGCAGGTCAACAAATCTATTTTCTTTTTCTCCAAGGCTTATGGGTAGATTACACTTCTCAGCCTCCCTTTCCATTTGGTGTGACAATGAAATTGAATTCTAGCCCACGGATTGCTATCTGTGCCCTTAAAAACATCCCATGGTGATCAATACTGCACTGCATATTTGAAAGCTGCTAATATAGTAAATCTTAAAAGTTCTCACCACACACGCACACACACATGCACACACACACACAAACACACACGCATTAAAACCATGAGGTGGTACATGTGTTAACTAACCTTACTGTGGTCATCACTTTCCCATATTCATATATCCAATCATTGCATTGTGTACCTGAAACTTACACAGTGTTCTATGCCATGTATACCTCAATAAGGCTGGGAAAATAAATGAGAAAGAAAAAACGGAAGGAAGGGAGAAGACAGACATGCATGTATATGTGATAGAGATGGATGTTTGGAGGAAATTGCTAACAGTTAATGAATCTGGGTGAAGGGTGTATGAAACTTTTTATGCTTCTCTATAATTGCCTTGTAGGGTTGGGTTTCCATAAAAAATGAAAGTACAGAAATGAGAATGAAAAAACATTTTTGAAAACCCATCTCCTGCACTATCAATCCTCTTTTCCTCTAGAAGGAATGGATCAAGCAGAGGACTCTATGACGAAGACCAGTAGAGAAGGAAAAGGCCAGCCACATATGGGTCAAGGCCCCAACGGAAGCCTCACCTTGTTCAGGTAGATGATGAGGGTGTTCTTGTTGGAGAAGGGCTTGTTGTCCAACTCGAACTTTGAGATGTACCTGTCAGTGCTATTGGACAGCTGAAAAAGGGAAGAGTTTGTGAAAATCCCTTCCTTCCTTCAGCCTCTGCCAGGCCCCAGGCTCCTTCCCACCAACCCTGGCCCCTGAGCCCAGGATTTTCATACCAGCTTGAGGTCAGCAGTGTCGGGAGCAAAGCCAGTCATCATGGATATATCCAGGATGGACATAGTGGCATCCTCGTCTCCCAGGTACCTGGATGGGGCAGGGAGAGAGGGTTAGCCCTAGGGGTCAGTGCCTGGACACGGGGGTCTGATCAGTGAGGAGGCTTCTGTTTCCCACACAACAGCAGAGAGGATGTTGGATCTTAGCAAACACTCCCGCAAGGGGGTCAAAGGAAAGGTGTGTCATGGTGAAGGCAACTAATGGCTCGGCCTCTGAAGCCCAACTACAGGGGTTCACATCCCAGCTCTATGTGCCATTTGACGAGTCACTTCTCCTCCTTGAGCCTCAGTTCTTCTGGAAAATGAAGACAAGAGTACAGGCAGGTCTCACTTTGCATGGTCTAGTTCAGTAACACCAGCCCCTCAGCAACACGGTCTAATTCCAGTACCACAATATATTAATGAGCAAACACCCAAAGAACAGATCTAATTGCCAGCTCTTCAGTCCACCCACCACTACAAGTGAGCATTACACTCAATGGCCAATCACGTCACTTCTTTCAAAGTCTGTCCGTGATGGGTCACCGAGCACCCATCATTCAAGCCACATGTGTGGTTGTACAAGCTGCTTCCTTCTCTCTCAGTAAAAAAAACAACAACCATGTGAGATTTTACCAAAATGGACAATGGAAAGGGAATCGCCAGCAAAGATGAAAGTGCAGCACGGAAAAGAGAGTGGTAACATGGGAGTGAAATTTCAGCAGCACCTAAATGGAGCCAGAGAAGAAGCAGCAGACGGTGGGCATGTGGACCTGCTGCCCTTGGAGAGAGCATCGTGGGGCCAGAGGCACTTAGGGAAGGCGGGGCATCAACATAAATGACCAAAGTGGTTGTGGCCAAAAATGATGTCCCAGAGGAGGTGACGCTGGCAGAACACGTCACCGTGAAGGAACGCTTCAATACCTCGTGATGTCGAGAGCTCAAAGGATTACATGTGGGAAGTTGACCTAAACGTATGACCTAAACTTAGAAGGAACATGACACTTCACGGCGTCATAGAGCAGCTGCTTGCTCCATGTCCTAAGTGCTCCACAGAAGGAAGGAGGGGCGTTCAAACCACAGGGCTTTGGATGCGTGCTTCACAAAAAATCAGAACCAACTTCTATCTCAGTGTTCTGATGTTACTTTTTAACTGATTTCAGAGAGGAAGGGAGAGATATAGAAAGATAGACATATCAATGAGGAGAGAGAATAATTGATTGGTTTCCCCCTACTGGGGGGATTGAGCTTGCAACCCCAGGCATGTGCCCTTGGTCTGAATGGAAGTCCTTAGGCCAAAGCTCTATCCACTGAGCCAAACAGGCGAGGGAACAATGTTCTGACATTTTAAATTACTGTACACTTAAAAAAAAATACTCGTCTTAACTATACTTTTCATTAATCTATACTTTTATAACTGGAAACATGAGAGCCTTCCATGTTGTGATAAAAATAAATAATGTAAGCCCAGCCAGTGTGGCTCAACCAGGAGGTCACATTCGATTCCTAGTCAGAGCAAATGCCCTGGTTGAGGGCTCCATCCCTAGTAGGGGGTGTACAGGAGGCAGCCAATCAATGATTCTAAACATTGATGTTTCTCTCTCTCCCCCCCCTCTCCCTTCCTCTCTGAAATCAATAACAATTTTAAAATAAAATAATGGTCAATTCCTGTAACAGCTGTAACCCTCCTTGTGGATTATCAACATCACTTTTCACAGTCTCAGCTCATGTGGTCAAGGCCAGTCTCACACCACCACGCTGTGCTGCCTACCTCCTGGAGGGTGCTCAGCACAGTACTAAGCACACAACACATTCCCAGAGAGTAGGGGGTACCTCGGATGTTGTTCACAGGAGGTCTTGCTAGAGACAGAGGGATGAGCGAGATGAACCCCAGTGACCCATGTCTTACCTGGTACAGATGTTGAGTAACATCGTGTTCTTGGCGTCCTGAGGCTTCTTTGCTAGAAACACAGAAGACAGAAGGATGGAGGGCTGGGTCCTGATTCAGGAGAAGGGCAGACAGTAGAATGGCAGTGGGGGAAGGGAGACAGATAGGGTCTTTATTCCTTCTACCTTCAGGGTCTGGTTGCAGGATAACACTGAGATTGAACTTATTGCAAGAGGTTCCACCTTTAATCTTGGCCTGGTACATTGTCACCACCTGGAGAGTTGGGGGGGGCATGAGGTGTCAGCAAACGTGACTTGGGCAGGAGATGGTCCCTCTGGGGCGGAGGGGCTGAGAGAAGGTGGTGAGTAAAGCAGGTGTGGGCTCTGGTCCTTACCGACAAGGTGCCTTGTCCTTTCCCTTTAGCTGTTAATGTGAACTTCTCATTTTCCTTGGTCTGCAGGGAGTGGGGAGAGAAGAGAAGGTGTTGGAAGGCAAGCCTTCCCCTGGCTGTAATGGTCGCCTGCCCTCCCGCCTGCCTCCTGCAGACTCTGACTGGCATGGAGAATGAGAGCGAGGAGGGTGTGGCCAAGCTGCTGTACCGTTTCTGATCGCAGGAGGCTAGCGGATTCCCAGAGGATGCGGTGCGTGACTGGAGAGCTGCGGCTGGGCAGGTTAATGGACACGTCCAGATTCAGATCCTCATGGTCAGGGACATCCCTCTGGTACTGGGCCAAGGCTTGGAACACCATGAAAGTGGCCTGGAACCCATGAGAGAAGAAGAGGGCGTTTTGAGAGACTGAGAAAGCAGTCAGAACCTGCTGGGGGATGAAAAGCTTTAGCTTAGAGCTGGGCCACTGAGACTGTGGCCTAAAATGCACCAGAGCGGGTGAGGATAAGAATGGGGGTTGTTGTCTACTGAGGACACGTTCTACAACTCTCTCAGTGAGAGAGGCTCAGTCTAGGGCTTGGTGACACTAAGATTGTGACCTAGAAGGGACCAGAGGGCACAAGGGTAAGACTGGGAGTCTTTAAGAAATTAGGACATCTCCTAGAAATCTCCAAGGGACAGAGGCTTACACCACAGTGTAGAGACGCTGAGTATGTCTAGATCCATGAGAAAAATGCAGGCGTAAGTCTGAAGGTCTAATATGCCTAGTTCGTGGACACTGGCAATAAGGCAGTGAAGACTTGGTGGGTGGGTAGGGGCTGGGAGGAGGGAAAAGCGGGGGGAGAGATGTGTGTAATACTATCACCAATAAAAATATGTTTTAAAATAAATAAATAAATACAATAAAAACATGCCAACAGCTGCTACAAAAAAAAAAAAAATGTCTGAAGGTCTAGCAACACTGAGAATGGGGTCTAGACCCATCCAGAGAAGAGAGTCTAACACAGGGTTCGCAGACACTGAGAATGTACTAGAGCCCATTTGTGAATAAATAATAAAGTTGGAACCGGGGGACAGCTGAGCATATAATCTAGAATCCAAAAGTGACACTGAGCCCTGGCCAGGTGGCTCAGTTGGTTGGATCATCGTCCCATGCACCAAAAGTTTGCAGGTTCCATCCACAGTCAAGGCACATATGGGAAGCAGCACATCAATGCTTCTCTCTCAAATCAATGTGTTGTTGTCTTTTCTCTCTCTCCCTTCCTCTCTCTCTAAATCAATAAGCATATCCTTGGATGAATATTTATTAAGTATCTGAGAATGCCACCAGAGAGAAAGGGAATCAAACTGAAGCCTGAGCTTGCTAGACTTGAGGTTGCTGAAACCATGGTCTAGAACCCAGCTGGAAGACAGCAGGCTTTGATAATGCTCTAGAAAACTGAGAACATGGTCTAGAACCCACAGTAAGACAAGGTAACGCTAGGAGCCTCGTGGAACTGAGTGCATGGTCTAGAACCCGAAGGAAGAGATGAAGTTGATGATCCCTATAATAATTGAGAATTGTTCTAGAACCCATCAGTGGAACAGGATAAGATGGGAGGCCT
>PVJC01037318.1:0-17262 GCA_004026665.1 Murina feae | reverse complement strand
GAAGCACTTAAATGGATACATGTCACAAGGACACAGGTACTGCCTTGAATAGGCTTCCAAGGGCCAAATCTGGAACAATTTGATCAAGAGAATAATCAAGAAGAATGATGATTTATAAACATTGAAATAAAATTTAAATTCACAAAGCCATACCTATAACAAATGGTAGATAGATAGTTGGATAAGAGGATGGATAGATGCATAGATTGATAGGAAGGAAAAAAAAAAGTGAGCTCATGCTTTCAGTAAAAAGGCCAAGTGTGAACTGTTGAATTTAGAGGAAATAATAGAAACAGAAGTAATAATTTTGTATTCATTATATTAAATACTGAGCAAGGCAATACTCTTCATTAAATGATTAATTGAAGAGGAGGATGGTGAGGATTTTAAAGTGTCCCAAGGTAGATCAAATATTGAAGATTAAAGTGAGTATCTTAAAGTGTCACAGTATAGATTGCCTATCAATTACAAAAGGAAAAAAAAGTAGTAACTTTATAGTGAAAAAGTTTCTAAACTCAGTACAGCATCTGAGTAATTCTATATTAGTTCCAATGGGACAAAAACAAAACAAAACAAAACAAAACAAAAACAATAACACAAAAAAATAGCAAAGGTTCTGTTTAGTAAATAATTAGATTTAAACAACTTAATAATCATTATAAGGCTTAATAACGATTTTAAAAAAACATACATATGCTGAAAGAAACAATGAACTACTGAGCATTGAGCAAATTCTCAAATTTGGAATCTCATTAAATGCTGTGACCCTCTACATTGCATTTTTTATTATACTTTACTTTTTTATCTTTAATTTCTTTATTGGTTAAGGTATTACAAATGTGTCCTCATCCCCTCGTTAACCCCCAACCCTTCCCCCCGACACACACTCATGCTCTCATCTCCCTGTTGTCTGTATCTATTGGTTTGGCTTATATGTATGCATACAAGTCCTTTGGTTGATCTCTCCTCCTTACCCCCACCCTCCCCTACTTTCCCTCTGGGGATTGACAATCTGATCACTGTTTCTCTGTTTCTGTTGTTCATCAGTCTATGTTGTTCTTTATATTCCACAAATGAGTGAGATCATGTGGTGTCCATCTTTCTCTGACTGGCTTATTTGACTTAGCATAATTTGTGTACTGGTTTTGCAGTGAACACTAAACATCTACATTTGTAAGGCTATAACATCTTTGAAAGAACATAGCATGATGCAATGTAACTGTGAGGTCTCCTCCAGCAAATAATATGTTCACTGCTTGGTAAATGTTGAGCATCATTGTGTTCCCTAGGAAATTAAAAGTTTCTGAGGGCACCGCATGTTTTAATTTTGGGATTCTAGGGTGCACTGGAACATAGATTGAGAATGATGTTTATAAATAAGCATATCAGATAAAACCCTAACAGTGTGATAAAACTTAACATTATTGATGAGGGGCAGGTGGACATCATGTGCCTCTGGATATGATACCCTGAACAGGACACAATATCCCTTAGAAAGTATTCAGGCTACGAATATAAAACCTAAATCTAAAGATGAGCAAGCATCAGACAAACTTGAAAGAGTTTTGTTTTAAAATGAAAGTTACCACAAAACAACAACAAATGTTGGGAAGTAATTTTCAATAATATCAATTCACAAAGTACAATGAAAAGCCAACAATTTTTTTTTTCCATTTAGGGATACTAAAGAGAAATGACAACTCAATATAATACTTTATGAAAAAAAAAATTGGTACACAGAAAAATATTAGATCAATTAGCAATATGGAGAGCAATTTGAATAAAACAATTATGTCACTATTAAATATACTGATATTCATAATTATACTGGGCTATATAAAAGAATATTTTATCCTTACAAAATGCATTATGAAGTATTGGGCAATGACAACATATAACCTACTCCTAGATTGTTCACAGAAAGAAAAAGATAATGAAAGAATAAAAAAAAAAGGTTATATCACATGAGGTAAAAATCTCAACAATAGTTCAACATGGGGAAAAAGTTAATGAGTCTCTTTTTGTTTTAGTATTCTTTATAATATTTTAATAATTTTTATTTTAAAATTATTTGCACATAAAAGTAAATATACAAAAGTATTATGTTTTAATTTATCTACTTTATAAGTATTTTACAAGAATTTTTAAGGAATTCTGATGGAAATACAATGTTTTTCCATATATATATATATATATATATATATATATATATATAAAATAAAGGAGTAATATGCAAATTAACCATCACTCTGAGACACCTAAGCCATGCCCACCAGCCAATCAGAGTGGCTGTATGCAAATTAACCCAGCCAAGGTAGCAGCCAGCAGCCACCAAACTAGAGCAAACAGGAGGCTTCCATTGCACCAGCAATGGAGTTGAAACTGCCTGCCTAGGCTGGCTGGGCCTCTGCTCAAGGCAACAAAGTTTTAATTATAGAAGATAAATAAACCCTAGAAACCTGATTCCAGCCAGCCTCGCTGGGACATTGGGTCAATGGGAGCTGTGGGCAGCCTGCAAACAGCCCTCCGTCCCTCACCCAGGCTGGCCAGCAAGTGGACATCCCCTGAGGAGTCCCAGACTGTGAGAGGGCACAGGCTGGGCTGAGGCATCCCCTCTTGTGCACAAATTTTTGTGCACTGGGCCCTTAGTATACACACACACACACACACACACACACACATATAGCTAATATGCTAAGTGTCCAGGTAATGACATCATGTAGCAATGCTTGTCTTCCTTTCCCTAGCAACTATCATCCTTGCAGTTTCTTTAGCTCAGGAACATGACTTACTTTATACCCAAGTGGAAACATTTCACACTTTAACCACATGTCTATGAAGCATTTTTTGTACCTCCTCTCATTTGATCCTCACAGAAGTCCTAGAGTAGGTAGATAGGTCACTTGGTAGAATCTTATGTTCTTTTCTTTTGTTTTACATTTTTTTATTGATTAAGTTATTACATATGTGCCCTTACCCCCACATTATACCCCATTTCCTTCACCCACCTGTTGTCTGTGTCCATTGGTTAGGCCTGTATGCTTGCATATAAGTCATTGGTTGATCTCTCCCTCCTTACTCCCACCGTCCCCTACCTTCCCTCTGAGGTTTGATGGTCTGATTGATGCTTCTCTGTCTCTGGATCTGTTATTGTTCATCAGTTTATGTTGTTCATTATATTCCACAAATGAGTGAGATTATGTGATATTTATCTTTCTCTGACTGGCTTATTTCACTTAACATAGTGCTCTCCAGTTCCATCCATGCTGTTGCAAATGGTAAGAATTCCTTCTTTTTTTACCACAGCATAGTATTCCATTGTGTAAATCCACTCATCTGCTGATGGGCACTTAGGCTGATCCAAATCTTAGTTATGGTAAATTGTGCTGCTATGAACATAGAGGTGCATATATCCTTCCTGATTGGTGTTTCTAGTTTCTTGGGATATGTTCCTAGAAGTGAGATCACTGGGACAAATGGAAGTTCCATTTTTAGTTTTTTGAGGAAACTCCATACTGTTCTCCACAGTGGCTGCACCAGTCTGCATTCCCACCAGCAAGCAGAAGGGTTCCTTTTTATCCACATCTTCACCAGCACTTGTTGTTTGTTGATTTGTTGATGATAACCATTTTGACAGGTGAGAAATGGTACCACATTATCACATATGTGTGTGTGTGTGTATATATATATTTTTTTTTTCAGAGAGGAAGGGAGAGGGATAGAGAGTTAAAAACATCAATGAGAGAGAAACATCAATCAGCTGCCTTCTGCACACCCCCTACTGGGGATATGCCTGCAACCAAGGTACATGCTCTTGACTGGAATCGAATCTGGGACCCCTCAGTCCGCAGGTGGACGCTCTATCTCTATCCACTGAGCCAAACTGGTTAGGGCCCACATTGTCCTTTCGATTTGCATCTCTCAGAGGATTAGTGACTTTGAACATGTTTTCATATGTCTTTGGACCTTTCTTCTGTCTTCTTTCGAAAAGTATCTACTTAGGTCCATTGCCCATTTTTTGATTGGGTTGTTTATTTTGCTTTGGTTAAGTTGTATGAGTACCCTGTAAATGTTGGAGATTAAACCCTTGTTGGTGATAACATTTGCAAATATGTTCTCCCTTGCAGTGGACTTTCTTGTTGTTTTGTTGATGGTTTCCTTTGCTGTGCAAAAACTTTTGCTTACAGCAAACAAAAGCCCAGGGCCAGATGGCTTCACAGGGGAGATTTACCATACACTCAAGGAAGAACTAAAACCTATCCTCCTCAAACTATTCCAAAACATTCAAGAGGAAGGAACATTTCCAAGCACATTCTATGAAGCCAGCATCACCCTAATACCAAAAACAGATAAAGACAACACAATGAAAGAGAATTACAGGCCAACATACCTCATGAACATAGTTGCCAAAATCCTCAACAAAATTCTAGCAAATCAGATCCTGCAATAGATTCGAAAGATCATACACTATGACCAAGTAGGATTTATCCCGGGGATGGAAGGATGGTACAATATCCGCAAATCAATAAACATAATACATCACATAAACAAATTGAGAGATAAAAATCACATAGTCATATCAATTGATGCACACTCTTTTAAAAAAAAATACATTTGACAAAACCCAGCACCCTTTTAAAAATATATATATTTTATTGATTTTTTACAAAGAGGAGGGGAGAGGGATAGAGAGTTAGAAACATCGATGAGAGAGAAGCATTGATCAGCTGCCTCCTGCACATCCCACACTGGTGATGTGCCTGTAACCAAGGTATATGCCCTTGACTGGAATCGAACCTGGGACCCTTCAGTCCCTAGGCCAACGCTCTATCCAGTGAGCCAAACCAGCTAGGTCCCAACACCCTTTTTTGACAAAAACTCAGCAAGGTGGGAATAGAAGGATCATACCTCAACTAATAAAAGCCACATATGACAAACCTACAGCCAATATCATACTCAATGGGCAAAAACTAAAACCATTTCCCCTTAGAACAGGAACAAGACAGGGATGCCCAGTGTCACCACTCCTGTGCGATCAGACAAGAAGAAGAAATAAAAGGCATCCATATTGGAAAAGAAGAAGTAAAACTGTCTTTATTTGCAGATTACAAGATATTGTACATAGAAAACCCTAAAGGCTCCATTAAAAAATTATTAGACTTAATAAATGAATTAAGCAATGTAGCAGGATACAAAATTAATGCCAAGAAATCTATGGCATTTTTACACACCAATAATGAACTTACAGAAAGAGAGACTAAAAAAGCAATCCCATTTACTATTCACCAAAAAAATTAAGATACCTAGGAATAAACTTAACTAAGGAGGTAAAAGATCTATATGCAGAAAACTATAGGACACTGAAAAAGGAGCTAAAGGAAGAACAGATGGAAGAACATACCGTGTTCATGGATTGGTAGAATCAACATCATCAAGATGTCCATATTATCCAAAGCAATCTACAGATTCAATGCTTTCCCCATTAAAATACCAATGGCATATTTCACAGACCTAGAATGAACTTCCAATAATTCATCTAGAATAAAAATAGACCCTGAATAGCTGCAGCAATCCTGAGAAAGAAGAACAAAGTAGGTGGGATCTCAATACCAGATATCAAGCTGTATTACAAAGCTACTGGTCTTAAAACAGCCTGGTACTGGCACAAGAACAGACATATAGATCAATGGAATAGAATAATGTACCCAGAAATTGATCCAAACCACTATGCTTAATTAATATTTGACACAGGAGGCATGAACATACAATGGAGTCATGACAGCATTTTCAGTAAATGGTGTTGGGAAAATTGGACAGATACATGCAAATAAATGAAACTAGACCACCAACTTACACCATACACAAAAATAAACTCTAAATGGATAAAGGTCTTAAACATAAGATGGGAAGCCATAAAAATACTAGAGGAATCCACCGGCAGCAAAATCTCAGACATATGCTGAAGCAATTTCTTCACTGATACTGCTCCTAGGGCAATGGAAACTAAAGAGAAAATAAACAAATGGGACTATTTTCTTTTTATTAGCCAGAAAATGGAGATTTAGATAGTTTAGAAACTTGACCCGACTGAAAAGAAGAAATGGAGGACATAGAAAATGACTTCAGGTTTTCTCACTGCACAGAATATACCAAACACTGCTACGTTTAAATATTTTGCCCTTTGTTCTCCCTATGTGATCTACAATAATAATATGCTTCATATTGATATTTACTGCTGTGTTGCTGGCAATTACCTGAAAGAGAAGTTGGGGTACATCACTGGACTGGAAAAAGTTTAGCTAAATCAGAAAGCAGGTCTAATTAAGCAAGTTTATTATCTATATACTAAAGGCCTGGTGCACAAATTTCATGCATAGCGTTGTGGAGGGGTTCCTTCAGCCCACCCTGCACCCTCTCCAATTGAGGATCCCTCTCACAATCTGGCATCACTGGCTCCTAACCTGCCTGCCTTCCCAGTCACTCCTAACCACTCTGCATGCCTGTCTGATTGTCCCTAACCACCTCTGCCTGCCTGCCCTTAACTGCGCCCCTCTGAGCCTGATTGCCCCCAACTGCTTTCCCCTATCAGCCTCGTTGCCCCCAATGGCCCTCCCCTGCCAGCCTGATTGCCCCCAACCCCCTGCAGGCCTGATTGCCCCTAACTGCCTCTGCCTTGGACCCCACCACTATGGGTTTGTCCGGAAGGAAGTCAGACATCCAGAAGATGGCTGGTTGACCCTATCTAATTAGCATATTACCCTTTTAGTATTATAGATAAATTATATAGGATAGAATTGCTTAAGTGGGGGGAAAAGCCTTTTTTAGTAGGAGATGCTCTTGGCAAACAAAAATACATAATCCCTGTATCTGGACTGATAAACAGCCATAGGCACTATACTGCCAAACTGGTCATTACAAAATTGAACCGCTTTCTTCCACCTTACACCAAAAAGCTGTTGCCCTTAAAACCTCTCCTCAGCCTCCACCTTATGTTCTGCCTTCACAGTTCACCCAGATTAGGTTCTGATTGGTCAGTTTCTATGAGTCAGCATCTCCAGGTTTATATCCGGGCCTGTCTCTGGACCTATCTCAGGTCCTGATCTGCAACCTCTGCAGCAGCTGCTGATCAGGCCCCGCCTCTCTCTCTATCTGGGCCTGTCCTGCAGTTGCGGTGATTGCAGATCAGGCCCTGGCTCTCTCTCTGGGCCTCTCTCAGGGCCTGACCGCAGCTGCCACGCCTGCCTCGCCCCACCCACCCCCTACTGCCCTGCCTGATTGCCGCCACCAGCCTTGCTGTGATAGGAGCCTGTGGGCCATAGGGGATGGACTGAGAAGTGCTCCATGTACTTCCTGGTGACTGGTTGTCTGTCTGGTCGTTTAGTCATGATGGCCCCTGGCTTTTTATAATCCTATATAATAAAAGGGTAATAAGCAAATTGACTCTAACAGCAGAACAACTGGGAATAACTGGTCACTATGACACACACTGACCACCAGGTGGCAGACGCTCAATGCAGCAGCTGCCCACTGTTGGTCAATGTGCTCCCACAGGGGGAGCTCTGCTCAGCCACAAGCCAGGCTGATGGCTGCCAGCACAGCAGTGGTATGGGAGTCTCTCCCACCTCCTCAGCAGCACTAAGGATGTCCACTTAGACCTGCTCCCCACTGGCAAGTGGACATCCTGTGAGGGCTTCTGGGCTGCCAGAGGGATGTCTGACTGCCAGTTTAGGTCTAATCCCCTGGGGAGCGGGCCTAAGCCAGCCAGTGGACATCCCCTTAGGGGTCCCAGACTGCAAGAGGGCACAGGCCAGGCTGAGGGACCCCTTCCCCCACCAATGCACAAATTTTTGTGCACCAGGCCTCTAGTGTAGATATAAAGGGCTAATATGCAAAGTTTCCCAATGGGAGTTTGACCGGAAGACCAGGAGTTCTATCACTCACTATGATGTGTGCTGACCACCAGGGAGCAGTGCAGAATGAAGGAAGGCCCCAGCCAGCAAATAGCAGTGGGGGAAGGGAGGCCCTGGCCAGCAGTCGGAAGGAAGGCTCCAGTCGGCAGTTGGAAGGCCCCAATTGGCCCTGATTACCAACCAGGCCTAGGGACCTTTCTCATGCACTAATTTTGTGCACTGGGCCTGTAGTGTGTGTGTATAAGTTGACTTGCATATGCACAATACAAATAAAGCTCTCGCATGCTTGTGTTTTGATCTGTCATTGTTGATCATGAATTTGGTTGACACTTGTATTACAGAGAAAGGGCAAATAACGATATTAAAATATTTCTTCTAATTAATTTTCTTTCCATGTGCACAAATCTGTGCACTGGGACTCTAGTTAATATATAATATGAAGTGTTCCACATAAAATGCTGTAAGAACTAAAGATGTCTGATGACATTTCTCTTACTTTAGCTTTGATTACAAAGCATGTTTCTTTTTTTAATTATTTTTTTCTGTTACTAATTTCATAATCTCCCTTTCAAGTTTGTCACAGTCAAACCAGATTAATTATGCATTTTTATTACCCAACCAATTTTTGAGCTAATTAGATTGTAAATAGCTTGATTACTTTCATATTTTAATCTCTATCTTAAAAATCTAAAAATCTGTGCATATTTATTTAATGTAGAAGCACTCACTGATAAATTAAAATTACAACCTTATCCAGATTTTTTAGATACATAGGATACTGTTTTATGTCTTTTGAAATTAACATAAATTGATGGATGATAATGCTAACACAATGAACATTGAACTTATTTTACCTTCTAACACAATGTTAATGCTTTAAAAATGAACACTATGCAAGTACCAAAAGTTTTGAGTTGATATGTTTAAAAATATAGTGATGAGCAGCCTCTAGAATGAGGATTAATCATGTATATGCACAAATGAATCCAGAGGTCAATTTGAAAGCATATTTTTAGGTTTCTTCACTGTCCTATGGATTATTTCCCACTTCAAACATTTTCCTTGGAATTTTACCACCCAGGTTCTATTTATCTTATTCTATTGTATCTGGCTCTAGCTTCTACATATCTTTTTCTGGATCATACATAACCTGTTATCTCTCCCAGCACTGGAACTCCTCAATTTAGTGCTATATTTTTTTTTTTTTCTCGACCCTCATCCATGTTTATAGGTCCATGGCAATCTATATGTCAATGATTTGAAAATTTATATTTAAATTTCTTCATTGAGTTCTATATTCTATCTTCAATGGTCCACTTAATAACTAAAGGCACTAAGATTTTTCTTGGCACTAGGTAGAATATTAATATCTATAATAATAAATGTATAATATGCAAATGGAACAAATGACCAAATAGCAGAATGACTATCCAGACAACCTTCCAGATGACCACACTATGACACACCCTGGTGCCAGATCAGGCAAGGTGAATGTGATGCGATTGGTCCGGGGGGCTCGCCATAGCTCTCAGAGGGAGGTCCAGGCCACCTCTGGCTGGGTGGGTGGGGCCTCCCTCTGCTGTGTGATCTATTGCAGAGCCTTATGATCATTCACTCCAAAGAGGGAGGTCCAGGTTACCTGGCTGGTGGTGGGGCCTCCCTTTGAGGGGTGATTAATCTGAGGGCCCTGTGATTGATTGCCCCACAGAGGGAGGTCCAGGCCACTGGCCAGTGATGCTGTAGCAAGTATGCGGGGCCAGCCAGCAATCACTCCATAGAGAGAGGCCCAGGCCAGTTAAACAATCACACCCCCCACCCATAGTCCACCGAGGGAGGCGACCCCGCACAGATGAAAAGCAGTACCAGTAGCTGGGGGAAACAAAGACCTGGTAGGCCTGGAAAGCTGGCCAGGCCTAGGGACTCTACCTGAGGGGTCCCAGATTGTGAGAGGGTGCAGGCCAGACTGAGGGACACCTCCACCGCGCCCCCCACCCGTACACAAATTCCATGCACCGAGCCTCTAGTATGTTAAATAAATAAAGGCTAAAATTACCTCAAACTGAGCATATTACAAATGAATCCAGAATTTCTTCTGTATATCCTTACCACAGAAAATCAAATATGTCTCCTTCAGTATCTGCTATCTCAGTGACTATTTCTATTTACTTCTATGAATATGATAAATACTAAAAAGTCATACTTACCTGCCCTCACATAATACATCTTACTTATCACTCAATAATAACCAAATTCCATTAAAAATCACCTTTTTTCCCCCTTGCCACTGTCATCATACTAGTTCAAGTTGTCATTTTACCCTACCCCCTTCTTATTAGTGACTTAGCTTCTAAATGGTCTACTTTCAAACCGTGTATACCACAGTTCAAAATATACCACAGTAATATTTCATAAATTTTTCCAGAAACGTATGTTCCTTTTTTTATATACTGTTGTTTTTCTGCTTAAAAAACACCCCCTTCTATTGTTTTCCTTGTCCTCTCAATTATTTTTTACTTAACTTTTCCTTTATAGATATCTACTCAATATTACCTAATCAAGAGCTTGTCCCTAATTAGTTCTGCCTTAACTAGCCAGACCATAATGACTTCCTAGGCTCAATGAGCTTATAGCTTGATGAATTTTTATTTACATAACTTACAGCTTACTTTTAGTTACTACACTATACCACACTTATGAGAGAATGGCTGATATCTGTTATTTTCTGATTGTCTTACCTCCAGCACAGTTCCTGGGCCATGATAGGAACTACCATGTAGTAATAACTACTTGTAGAGTCAATGAATAAACAAAGAAAAATAAATTCTTTGTTATGGAGACACATAAATACCTTGTTATATGCAGATTATATTATTTAGTAACTAGGGGCCGGGTGCACAAAAATTTGTGCACTCGGGAGGTCCCTCAGCCTGGCCTGTGCCCTCTTGCACTCTGGGACCCCTCTGGGGATGTCCACCTGGTGGCATGCCTGGTCAGCCTGGGTGATGGACTGATGGCTGTTTGCAGGCTGGCCAAGCCCCCCAGTGTAGACCCTCACTCCACTGGGGTGTGGCCAGTCTGGGTGAGGAGCTGAGGGGCGTTTTCAGGCTGCCCACAGTGTCTTTAGGTTTTGGGTCCCTACTGGGGTAACTGGCCAGCCTTGGTGAGGGGCTGATGGCTGTTGGAAGGCTGGCCAAGCCCCCCAGTGGGGTCCCTCACCCCATTGGGTTGTGGCCAGCCTGGGTGTGGGCCTGAGGGCCATTTTCAGGCTTTCAGGCTGCCCACAGTCTCTTCAAGTTTTGGGTCACTACTAGGGTACCTGGCCAGCCTGGGTGAGGGGCTGATGGCTGTTTGCAGGCTGACCAAGCCCACCAGTGGGATCCCTCACCCCACTGGGGTGTGGCCAGCATGGGGGCAGGTCTGAGGGGTGTTTTCTGGCTTTCAGGATGCCCACAGCTCCCATTTACCCAATGTCCCAGCATGGCTGGCTAGAAGCAGGTTTCTGGGGTTTATTTATCTTCTATAATTGATACACTGTTCCTTTAAGCCAAGGCCTAAGCAGGTAATGAACCTGCTTGTCTGCTTCAGCTCTGTGGCTTCTATAATTGAAAGAATGTTGCCTTAGTTAGAGGCTCAGTTGGCCTAGCCAAGCAGTTTCCTCCATGGCTGGTGCAATGGAACCTGCTGTTTGCTTCAGCTCGGAGGCTTCTATAATTGCAACAATGTTGCAAATATGTTGTCTGGAGCCGGGAGAAGCCGGCCAGCCAGTAGACAGTTTACTCCTGCTGCAATGGAAGCGTCTGTTTACTCCAGCTCCATGACTGCCGGCCTCCATCTTGGCTGGGTTAATTTGCATACAGCTGCTCTGATTGGCTGGTGGGCATGGCTTAGGCATCCTGAAAAAACAGTCAATTTCAATATTACTCTTTTATTAGATTAGATATCATGAAATACATAATGCAGTTCTACAGATCAGCAAAATTTAATATGTGATTCTTAAATAAGGGACATGCAGGACATACTTATGGAAAGGCATAGGTGATGATAGACAAAATTTTTTGTTATGCTCTACAAAACAATTATATATTTTCTTTAATGGAAGCTTATAGATATTAAAAATGTAAGATTAATTAACTGAGTGAAGGTATTCCTACAGAAAACTAGAATAATTTTTGTTGTTGTTCTTAACAGAAATCAGAACAGTAGTTCCAAATGCTAAAATGTCAGTCATGTGAAGTAGAACAAATTAAATATTGCAGGATTAGCAAAGTGATTTGTTTCAGGATCTGGAATAGAGCTTAGCCTGTTAGCTTGTTCTAGGTATATGCATTGGAAAATGTCAAGAATAAGTAGGCAGTTAAATAATTACAGATTCTATGTCTTAAGTGAGGTTTATAAATGTTTTAATTGTAAGTAATTCATAGTTAAATCCTTTGATGCATATCTGAAATACTTTTTTGTTTTTTTATTTAAAATAATCCATATGGTTTAGAGATCAGGTATTCAGGTAACAGAGGAGTTAATTCTGTTCTAAAATTTGTAAACTTACATCTATTTCTTCCTGGTTTGAAAAATAGGGTAGAAAGGGTAAGCAGAAGAGCTACCAATGACTTGAATTAATTATGATATTTATAAAGAACTCAGATGTGTGCCTGACACATAGCAGCTGACTTATTATAATTGTAAAATTATTATTAATTTAGATATACCCCAACAGAAATATATTATCCCAGAATAAAATTTATATTATTTATTATAACCCCATTAAAAATCTGAGATTTTGGTTTTAAAGTATGCATCTGGACACATTTGTATACCTTGAACAAATTTATTTTGATGTTAATTTGTAAAATTTCATGGAATTATTATATAGTAATCTATAACTTACTTTATCTGATCATACATGTCATAAAAGGTTAATCCCAACTACTCAAAACGTAAGTCTATGCATGAATAGTGTGTCAGGAAGTTTGACAGTTATCCTATATAATAAAAGGCTAATATGCAAATCTACCAAACAGTGGAATAACCAGTTGCTATGATGCACACTGACCACCAGGAGGAAGATGCTCAATGCAGGAGCTGCCCCCTGGTGGTCAGTGTGCTCCCACAGAGGAGCGTTGCTCAGCCAGAAGCCATGCTCATGGTCTGTGAGTGGCAGAGGTGGTGGAGAGAGCCTCTCCCACCTCCGCAGCAGCATTAAGAATGTCCAACCAACTGGTAGCTTAGGCCCACTCCCCACTCCCTGCAGGTTCCCAGACTGCAAGAGGGCGCAGGCCAGTAGGGGGCTGAGGGACACCCTGCCCCAAGTGCAAGCATTTTGTGCACCGGGACTCTAGTTTACATGTAAAAAGCCAAGCTTCTGAAAATACTCCCATTACTTCAGGGTCTGGATTACCTTAATGAATTTACTTATTTTTTCTTTATTGATTAAGGTATTACATATGTGTCCTTATCCCCCTATTGTCTCTCCCCCTCTCCCTACACTCATGCCCTCACCCTGCCAGTGTCTTTGTCCATTGGTTAGGCTTATATGCATGCATACAAGTCCTTTGGTGGATCTTTCCCCCTTACTTCCACCGTTCCCTGTGTTCCCTCTGAGGTTTGACAGTCTGTTCAATGCTTCTCTGTCTCTGAATCTGTTTTTGTTCATCAGTTTATGTTCATTATATTCCATAAATGAGTGCGATCATGTGATATTTATCTTTCTATGACTGGCTTATTTTGCTTAGCAAAATGCTCTCCAGTTCTATCCATGCTATTGAAAATGGTAAGAATTCCTTCTTTCTTTTTTTTTTTTTAAACCATATCATAGTTTTCTATTGTGTAGATGTACCACAGTTTTTTAATCCACTCATCTGTTGATGGGCACTTAGGCTATTTCCAAATCTTAGTTATTGTAAATTGTGCTGCTATGAACATAGGGGTGCATATATCCTTTCTGATTGGTGTTTCTAGTTTCTTGGGATATATTCCTAGAAGTGGGATCACTGGGTCAAATGGGAGATCCATTTTTAGTTTTTTGAGGAAACACCATACTGTTCTCCATAGTGGCTGCACCAGTCTGCATTCCCATCAGCAGTGAAGGAGTGTTCCTTTTTCTCCACATCCTTGCCAGCACTTGTCATTTGTTGATTTGTTGGTGATAACCATTCTGATAGGTATGACATGGTACTGCATTGTCATTTTTATTTGCATCTCTCAGATGATTAGTGACCTTGAGCATGCTTTCATGCCTCTTGGCCTTTCTTATATCCTCTTTTAAAAAGTATCTATTTAGGTCTGTTGCCCATTTTTTGATTGGGTTGTTTATCTTCCTTTGGTTTTATGAGTTCCCTATAAATGTTGGAGATTAAACCCTTATCAGTGATAACATTGGAAAATATTTTTTTCCTATGCAGTGGGCTTTCTTGTTTTCTTTTCTTTCTTTTTTTTTGTTAATGGTTTCTTTTGCTGTACAAAAAGCTTTTTATTTTGATGTAGTTCCATTTGTTTATTTTCTCTTTAGTTTCCATTGCCCCTAGGAACTGTATTGGTGAAGATATTGCTTTGGCATACATCTGAGATTTTGCTGCCTGATGTTTCTTCTAAAATTTTTATGGTTTCTGTTGTATGTTTAAGTCCTTTATCCATTTCGAGTTTATTTTTGTGTATGGTGTAAGTTGATGGTTTAGTTTCATTTTTTTGCATGTATCTGTCCAATTTTCTCAACACTAGTTATTGAAGAGACTGTCTTTACTCCTTTGAATGTTCCTGCCTCCTTTGTCAAATATTAATTGAGCATAGTGTTTTGGGCCAATTTCTGGGTTCTCTATTCTATTCTATTCTATTCTATTCTATTCTATTCTATTCTATTCTATTCTATTCTATTCTATTCTATTGATCTATATGTCTGTTCTTGTGCCAGTACCAGGCAGTTTTTAGTGGCTTTGTAATACAGCTTGATATCTGGTATTGAGATCTCACCTACTTTGTTCTTCTTTCTCAGGATTGCTGCAGCTATTTGGGGTCTTTTTTATTCCAGATGAATTTTTGGAGAGTTCATTCTAGGTCTGTGAAATATGCCATTGATATTTTAATGGCAAGTGCATTGAATCTATAGATTGCTTTTGGTAGTATGGACATTTTACTGATGTTGATTCTACCAATCCACGAACATCATATGTTATTCCATCTGTTGATGTTTCTCTCTATCTCTTTTTTCAGTGTTCTGTAGTTTTCTGAGTACAGGTCTTTTACCTCCTTAGTTAAGTTTATTCTTAGGTATCTTACTTTTTTTGGTTTGATGGTAAATGGGATTTTTTTTAAATCTCTCTTTCTGTAAGCTCACTATTGGTGTGTAAAAATTCCATAGAGCCCTAACCAGTTTGGCTCAGTGGATAGAGTGTCGGCCTGTGGACTGAAAGGTCCCAGGTTCGATTCCGGTCAAGGGCATGTACTTTGGTTGTGGGCACATCCCCGGTAGGAGGTGTGCAGGAGGCAGCTGATTGATATTTCTCTTTCATCACTGTTTCTAACTCTCTATCTCTCTGCCTTCCTCCCTGTAAAAAATCAATAAGAATTTATTTTTTAAAAAATGCCATAGATTTCTTGGTAATTTTGTATCCTGCTACATTGCTGAATTCATTTATTAAGTCTAATAATTTTTTAATGGAGCCTTTATGGTTTTCTATGTACAGTATCATCTCATCTGTGAATAATGAAGTTTTACATATTTTTTTTCCCAAATTGGATACCTTTTATTTCTTCTTCTTGTCTAATTGCTATGGCTAGCACTTCCAGTACTATGTCAAACAGGAGTGGTGAAAGCGAGCATCCCTGTCTCGTTCCTTTTTTAGGGGAAATGGTTTTAGTTTTTGCCCATTGAGTATGATGTTGGCTGTAGGTTCATCATATAGGGCTTTTATTACGTTGAGGTATGATCCCTCTATTCCCATTTTGCTGAGGGTTTTTATCAAGAAAGTGTGTTTGATTTTGTCAAATGCTTTTTCTTCGTCAACTGATATGACTATGTGATATTTATTCAATTTATTTATGTGATATATCACGTGCATTCAAAGAAGGACTAAAACCTGTCCTCAGACTATCCCAAAAAATTCCAAAGGAAGGAACACTTCCAAGCTCATACTATAAAGCCAGCATCACCCTAATACCAAAACCAGATAAAGACAACACAATGAAAGAGAATTACAGGCCAATATCCCTCATGAACATAGATGCCAAAATCCTCAACAAAATTCTAGCAAATCGGATCCAGCAGTACATCAGAAAGATCATACACCATGACCAAGTAGGATTTATCCCAGGCATGCAAGGATGGTACATACCTTAATGAATGTAATTAAAAAAAATGTTTTAAGCTTTTACTACATTCAGTATGTAATCCTAACAGTTGATGATTATAAATGTTAATCAAATTATATCTTCATTCTTAAGAAAAATAGTCAATTTAGAAGAATAGACACACAACAATAAAATCATGAAAAAATATTGGTATTCTGAAGAAACACCTACTTATGTTCAGGATCCATGAGTTACAGATTTCTATGTATTCTGTATAAACAAGGTACCAAATAAGAATGTTCATTTTAGGGTTTTGCTGGTTTCCTTTTCCTCCAGGGACCACTAGTCAATAGATTGGTTGTGGAGTTCTTGAGGGAGTTTAATAGTATCTCTATTTACCATGATCAACTGAGATTTTATATTAGTCAGGATTGTTTTCAAGAGACGGCTAGATCTCTCATCTCTGAAGTTCCTGTTTACCTATTATTGTGCCCAGTGCAGGCATCCATTTTTTGAGGTAAGGATACTTCTTATATTTTATCCATGGAGGGGTAAACATCTGTACCTATGAACTACCTTGCTATCTGAGTACAAGTACTGGATGTCCTATATTCCTAACCAATCAATTTGCACAAATCCTGCTCCTGTGCTTTTTAGTTTGCTTGTTGTTACCATTCTAAGGATACAATATGGGAGAGTTCACCTCTCTTAAGTAACTAGGAAAGAGTCCTAATCTGTTGATTCCATGAGCCTTTCCTTGGTCTCTTCCCAAAAAAAGAGACAGCAAAGTTCAAGGAGAATTCTGTACAGACAATTCCATGTACCAACTCCCTTCATAGAAGTGGAGAAGAGAGAGAATGAGAAGCACATATAAGAAAAAGGAACCCTTTTGCACTGCTGGTGGGAATGCAGACTGGTGCAGCCACTATGGAAGACAGTTTGGAGTTTTCTCAAAAAATTAAAAATGGAACTCCCATTTGACCCTGTGATCCCACTCCTGGGAATATATCCCAAGAAACCAGAAACACCAATCAGAAAGGATATATGCATCCCTATGTTCATAGCAGCACAA